>JARVLU010000489.1:16140470-16150789 GCA_031762415.1 Simpsonichthys santanae
CCTCCCTTTCTCTTTAAAATCCATTTTAACCATCCAAAATCATGTTTTTGGATCGTTAAAGATGAGCGCTACGAGCTAATCTAACAGGCTGACCTCGGGAATAAACCTCTGTCGTGTCTAAGCTCCAAAATTTACTGTTGAAACCTGTGCCTTTGTGTAAAAAGATTTTTCTCTGCAAAAAGAAGCTGAGAACTTGTTTACTGATTTTTATTCATTCATTTTTTTTTTGTGTGTGTGTGAAAAATGCTATGCCAAAGAGCTCAAATCACTGAGCATCCGCCATGTCACTATGTCACATCAAGGGCCCTCTCTCCCATTTTTTTAAAGAGATATGCTGCTCAACTATCCATCCTTTGGTTCAAACAGTCTTATACTGCCATCAGGTGTTCAAAAAAGGTAGTACAAACAAATCAACATTTCTTATAAAATTTGAAATTTAATTATTGTTACATTTCAAACAATATTATCGTTTATCGCAATAATTTCTGAGACAGTCACCCAGCAAAATGTGTTATTGTGACAGGCCTAGGTTTCACCACTTGTCTAGTTAGAAGTTTGAGGTCATCTTTTTCCTTGAGTAAATTAAAGACCAAGCTTGAATGTTGTTTTTATTTTGGTGCTCTGAATCAGGGGTGCGCACACTTTTTCAGCATGTGAGCTACTTTTAAAATGACCAAGTCAAAATGATCAACCTCTGTTAGTGTTTTTTCAATGTTTATTGGGGGTAATAAACAAAAAACGAGTGGGTTTACATGAGAAATGCTGAAGTTTCCATGTCAGTCGGGTTGCCAGATCTCAATCAAGTGAAAATGTTCATAGTGAGGATGGATGATAGGCTGACATCTATTTTTAATGACACGTGAGCTATCCGTAATGCCCTTGCAATAGACCGGTGGATTGCGATCGACATATTGGGCACCGCTGCTCTAAATAAATGGGGCTTCTGCAGAGTCTTAAAACGTCATACAATGAATATTCAAGTGTGAAGCTTAAAAAGTCTTATAATGTCCAGATTTTGCATTTCAGGTCTAAAAAAAACATTGTTATAGTTTAAATGTCTAGTTTGTTCTTTCATTGCTGCTTCTATCAACTGTTTTTAATGTGTACCATCATCATTCGTTAATTTGTTTGGTTTTGTAGTTATATTTGAGGATTTCTGATGTTGTTTGTAACAAAATAAAAATGCAGCAACCCTGTTGGAAGGAGTTTATTTCCGGAGTGGTTTAGTGTAGTTGTATTTGTCTTTCAGATGCAAACGCACCACCGCTCGGAAACTCTCTTTATGACAAGTGAAAAGTCCTGAATAAAATCTGATGATCTGCTGTCTGTCTCCTCCTGAGCAGAAGGAGCGCACAGAGGCGCTGGTCATCCAGCCGCTCTCCCAGCTCCTCATCATGTTCGCCGGGCCTCACAAGCTCATCCAGAAACGCTTCGACAAGCTGCTGGACTACGACAACTGCAAGGAGCGCGCCGATCGCCTGAAGGACCGCCGAGTCAAGGACGAGCTGCAGGTGACGCGCAACAACTACGAAGCGCTGAACGCCCAGCTCCTGGACGAGCTGCAGACGTTCAACAGCGTGGCGGAGGGGCTGTTCAAAGACTGCGTGAAGGCCTTCGCTCAGGTCCAGAAGGACTTCATGAAGACGACGCTCGGAGAGCTCAAGCCTCTTCTGCAGGTTGGGATCGTGTCTTCCTTCTTTTGCTGTAGCGCCTCACATTCACTGTAGTTTGCTGGACACTTGGAGACTCTGATAATTTACCGTACGCTCTCTGCGCATTAACGTTTACCCATTCTGTTTCTGCGTTCCATTTTTTCTAGTTTTCTAACAAAGTCTGCGCAGAAGGAAACCTGATCACCCAGTTTCAGGAGGAGTACAGCCACGTTCTCCGACTTCTGCAGAGCTTCAGCTTCTGCCCAGAGAACCTGCCTCCAGCCACAACCACAAAAAAGCAGTTTGAGAAGAAGACGCTGGAGAAACAGACCACCAAAAAGCAGCTGCAGGGACATGTGAGTTTAATTCCTTTTATAAATAACAAAACTAAGTTTCAGTACTTATCTAATAAAGTTTTTTTAAAAACCTTTTTCAGCCCAACATTAGCGCGCAGACAGAAGAGCATCGTGCTGAACTGCTGATTCACTATGGACCTGAGAAACTTTACCAGGCAGAGAGGAACTTTAATGCCGCTCAGGACGAGGATGTCTCTATCCAAGAGGGAGACCTTGTTGGTGTAATAAAGCAGCAGGATCCGATGGGGAGCCAGAACCGCTGGCTGGTTGATAATGGAGGTAGTTTATTTACTGTTAATCTAAAATATTAATTTAGCTCGGCATTAAATAACCGCAGCGTCTCAATCTGCTGTTTACTCTGTTTTGCAGTTACCAAGGGTTTTGTGTACAGCTCCTTCCTGAAACTGTACAACCCCCGCAGGAGCCACTCGGACGCCTCCATCGAGAGCCAGTCGTCCAATGAATCTGGTTATGGCGGCTCCTCGCCCGTTTTCTCCCGCCAGAACAGCAACAGCACCTTAACCTTCAACCAGGAGACGGCCACCGTCAGCTTTTCTACATCGCAAACCCAAAGCCAGCCTTCGCCGCACCCGTGGCCCGACTCCACCTCGACTCGCAGCAGCCACCACAGGGACGCCCCTAACCCTGAGTCCACACATCAGAGCAGAAACTCCTCCCCCCGAAATCAATCCAACCGCAGAGAGTATTCGGACCCAACGCACAGACATGCCCCCGGTCACAGAGACTCGTACGATTCCAGGTACGACAGCAGACTCAGAGAGACGTCGGACTTCTCAGAGACGGACTCGTCTCAGTCACAGAAAAACAGTCGCTCGAGAAATAGACACGCAGAGAGAGGCTACGGTTCACCTCAGTGGAGGAACGGGGACGGGAGCAGCCAGAAGAAGTCTGCTTCCACCCGAGAGGAGCGCGGCGAGCCGGAACCAGAGAGCGAACTGAACTGCCAACAGGTGAGACTGGTCACATCGCAGCAAAGGAGTCAAGTCGAAACGGAAATGACAATAGCTCAGTCAGTTTTATAGATGGTGAACTTTGAATTAAGTTAAATATAAATTAGATATATTGCATATCCTGTGAAAATTCACAGTGTGAATGCTTATTTCTGAAGAGCTTGCTGAAAAACAGCTGAAATTAGCTTAAAACATGCCGAAATGTAAATGGAGCTTACTTGTAGGATTATCCATTTGTGGTGGGCTGCCATGCAAGGTGCCAACGGGAGCAACTCTGGGTTGGGTGTCTTGCCCAGGTACACAACTAGGTATGCAGTGACCGGGGATCAAACCCGGGACCTTCCGGTCCTGAGCCGGTTGTCCTGCCTCTACACCATCTCGGCCCCTTGTAGATGGAAGAACAAGCCTGAGTTAGCCAAAGGAAGCAGTAAGAACACATATTTGCTGACTTAGGTTTCAATAAGCAGAAATTAGCACAAAAATGGTAAATTAGCTGAAAAAGCTGAAATAAGCGAAACAAAAACAAAAAAAAATTGGTAACTGAAATGGCAGAAAAAGTAGAAACTAGCAGAAAAAAAGCTGAAAGGAGCAGAACAAGCTGAAATTAGCAGAAAGAAGTTGATTACGTTGAAAATAGCATAAATTATTATGCTATGGAAAAGTTGATTTTATCTGAAAACAGATGAAATTAGATTAAAAAAAATTAATTCAACCTTTATTTAAACAGAAAAGTCACACTGAGCCTCAAAGACTCATTTACAAGTGAGACCTGTTTAAAATTGTTTAAAAAAAATGCTAAAAATAAATAAATAAAAGGCTGAAAAGGCAAACGAGCTTAAATGAGCAGAAGGAAGAAGAAACGTGTTTGCTGAAAGAAGCAGAAATGAGCACAAAAAAGTGGAAATGTCTGAAAAAGGCTAAAATTAACAAAAAAGACAGCTGAAATGTATCTAAAAAGCAGAACGAAGCTTAAATTATAAGAGGTGGAGGGAGCACATTTTTGCTGAATTAGACTGAAAAAAGTTTAAATGAGTGCAAAAATTGTGGAATTAGCTGAAAAAGGTTAAATTAGCATAATAGTAGAAAAACCAACATGCAGAAATAAGCTGAAAGGAGCAGAAAGAAGTTAGAAGAAGCACAAAAATGTAGTTGGCAGAAATAATCTGAAACAGCAGAATTTAGCTGATAGTGGCTGAAAAAAGTTTAAATGTTCACAAAGCTGAAAGAAGCTGAAGCGGAACAAAATGTGAAAGGATCAGTAAAAGGTCGTGAACAGATGTAAAGATCTGAAGGATGTTAAATGAGCTCAATATGAGAATACTACTGATACAAAAAGTGGCAGAAAAGGCTAAATATTTCAAAAGGCTAAAGTTGCACCAGTACTAAAAGTCATAGTAGGATTGTCCTTGAAAGAGCTGAACATTTTGATATGATTTGTTGAAATAGCACAAACATTTTGGAACAAAAAAGATGCTGAAAAATGTACGGAAGAAAAATAAACATTCACACAATAAATTTGATGTGGTTGTAGTTGAGAGTCATTAACAACACACACTCTGAGCATCTCACAGTGTCTCATGAGTTTAAGGCTAAACATTATTTAGAAGGTTTGGCCAAAATGGCAACAGCTCTTAGTCTAATAGTCTGACATGAAAGGTGGCGGTCGATATGCATTATTTCAAAGAATCCTGGACCATTTGATTGTATTTGTCAGTGCTAAACAATTTAAATTAAAAAAAATTCTTTCTTTTCAGATTTATTATGCTCTGTACTCTTTTGAGGCCCGATGCGCCAATGAAATGAGCATCTCTGCCAACGAGCGTCTGCGGATCCTGGAGTTCCAGGACATGAACGGCAACAACGAGTGGTGGCTGGGAGAGGCGGACGGAGGCAGGCGGGGATACGTGCCTTCCAACTACATCCGCAAATCTGAGTACACATGAACGAGCGTCCCATCGAGGACAACGCTTCAACTAGAAGAACTCTGCGAGCACCGAGAGAACAAAACACACATCTTGATATGCTGTAACTTATTTATAAAGTGTTTTGATAGTGACTGACCAGTGCTGCAGACTCTGCTCCTGCCTATATTTATACATTTTTATTCTTTTTTTTTAACTTGCCTTCCCATTTCCAGTTGAAAACCTGTGAATTGCCACATTATTTGAGGCTGGGGACAGTGTTGAAGCAAACAGTCTTACAGTTTGCCACATTGGGAGATTGCAATAGAAATGTGAATGCCTAGAGTTCAGATTGGTTCTGAACACTTTAATAACCTTTGACACTACTTTTATGGAGCAGGAGGTGATTTTCTCCTTTGACGGTCCGTGTTTGAGGCACTCGTTGTGGTAGCTGCAGGTTTGGGCTGTCGGTGGAGCCATCGGTAACAGTTTGGAGTGTTGTGTGGAGAAAAATAAACCGGAGCATTAAAATCGACGACGGCAACATGGATCAAGGTTTACAAGCACTCCCTTTGGACTCAGCAGCCTGGTTACTTTTTGAGCAGGTTGTAAAATATCTTCCTGTAAGGAAAGGGGAACGGTGTGAGAAGCATTTGGACTCATTAAAATGTTACTCCACATGTTCCCCGTGTGTATTTAGTACGATGTAATTCTGTACAGTATATTGAGAACATGATCTCGTGTCCGCTGTAAAGTGATCATTGTTTGAATAAAAAAAATGAAATGAAACAGTTACTGAGGTATCTTGTGAACCACTGGAAGAACTTTAATGAAAATAGAGGTTTGTCTACAACTGATTCACTTTTGGAGTCAGCCCAGTTTAATTCAAATTCAGAAATACTTTTTTTTTTTTTTAAATCCCAAAGGTGATGATGTTGTAGCTCGTTATCCTCGTTTCATTAAGAGATTGTAATGTGATGGTGGTGCATAGGAGGGCGGCTAGCTTAGCATTAGCAACATGTGCTCCGGCGTAGCTTGGAAAAGAGAGGACGTTGATTCTCACTGGTACTTTATTACATTACTTAGAAAACCATACAATGCCAGGTCGCCATGGTGCTAAGTCTAATATTCATACATGAATATAGAGGATAGTCCTTCACCACACGTTACTGAGGTTGAACAGCTGCTAACATGTACACATGGTCCAGCTCCCAGCTACACACTGCTGACATACAGTATCAAATAAAGGAGGCGCCCTCATGTTGCGTTGGGAAGGTACTACAACTGCAGTATACCGACTGTTACAAGATGTTATAGATGCTGATGGTTGTAGGATCTCTTGTAAAGGTCCGTCCCGAGTGGATCCGAAGAAACTGACCGCAGAGATCCAGGTAGAAGAATCTGTCCACAAGCCAACTATAAGTTGCTCCACAAATCAGTGGCAATTTACTGGATTGTAAAAGTGTGATATGTGTTTCTCACTGAATTTTATAAGAAAAACAAAATGTAGGTTGCCTTAACAAAAAACCCTTTATTGAACCAGCGATAATACAATTAACATATACTCACAGCCCAGCTTTGAGTTAAAAGCAACATTACAAACTCACAAAGCTGAACCTGTCAGTCAGTAGTTCATGATTTCAGTAGGTCTGCTCCAAGTCGAGCCTGACAAAGTTACCAGATGGTTGCAGGGACATTTCCGTGCATCGTTCACCTGCAGTATTATGTGATTTTAATAAAAAAATAAAACTTCAAAATATTCTGCTCTCCTCACTGCTGGCCACACAGCAAAACCTGGTCCAGCTCTCAGTCTTCCCTGATAGTAGACAAAAAAGGTAACGTTAAATTTCATTTCAGCAATTTCCCATTCCACCTCCAACGATCTGAATTCAGTTTCCATAACCTTTATCTTGTTGAATCTGTAACAACAATGGTCCTCTAAAAAATATTTAAAATATTTAGTAGATTTGAGAAAATTAGCCAAGAAATCCCCTTTATTCTGCACATACATCAACCATTAATTCACCTGACAAGACCTGTCCATCTTCAACATGCTTGATCTCCTTCACTGCAGCTACAGCAGTTCAGTTTTGAAAAGCCCACATATCTCTCAATTTATCAAAATAAAAAAATAATAAAAATAAACCATGCTCTTGCAGCAAAATCAAGTAATGCTAAATCAATACAAAACCTCTGCTCTATGCATTCTCTATTGCAGCTTTACTGGGTACATTTGTTTTCACTGTGTTCTGGATGGCGGCCGTGGAAGAGGACGAGGTGGAGCTGGATTTCTTCTCCATGGATCTGAATGAAGTTGTGATGGTAGAGGACTTTTTCTGGACCGTCTGGATGGTCTTCTTCCTCTTGACCTGAAGCACCTCCGTGGCGTCCATGTTGACGCCTCGTTGAACCTCCTCGCTGGTCTCCACCTGCTCCGAAGTTTGCTGTTGTTGCTGCTGCTGCTCCATCTGCTGCTGGTGATGCAGCTGAAAGAACGAGATAAAGGAAACAATATGAACTTTTTATTGTTCTATGTTCTTATCCAGAATCCCCCCCCCTTCATGCCCATTTACCATCATCATGTGCTGGTACTTTGCAATAGCCTCCTCGGTGGTAACTCCCTCAGCGAACCCCAGCTCTGCAGCTCGGCGGGCCATCTCAGCCTTGTGGGAGCCAGGGGGGGTCCATCCCACCCCTTTCATGCAGTTCAGGTCAGATTTGTAGTTCACCTGAAATCAACAGGAGCGCTAATTCAAATCATCTCCATCGTTCTTGTGAATGTTAAATCAGCATTAACACCATTGTTTTCCTATTTTATTTTTCTGTATACTTTCTTTTTGCAAATTAACTACTGCTACATATTTGTGCTCTTTTAGCTATTTATACTTCAAACCGTACAGCTCATTCAGGAGATGAATTCATTCAACCTTTATTATTTGTAATGAACTTAGCAGTTGTTTAAAATCCCTTAGAGAAGTCATGGTCAGCAGCTTCAGCTCTTTTTGTAAGGAATTTTTTGTTACGGGAGCAGAGGAAGAGAAGGCCCTTTTGCCAAGTTCGGTCTGCACTGAGGGGACACTGCATGTAATAATGTCCTGAGAGCGCACGCTGTAGCTGCACTGACAAAGTGACATGGAGAGATGTATGAAGGCAACAGACCAAGAAGTGAATTAAAGATGAAAATGTACCAGAGTCAGTGTGCAGTTAATGATGACCAGTTCACCAGTGAGTGCAGGGTGCAGTGGTGTGTACAGTAGTTACAGCCAGTTATGAATCTTAGCACTGTGATAGACAGCGTCCAACATCTGCAGAGTGCTTGCAGGAGAATTCATGCAAATAATGTCACCGTAATCAATGGAGGGAAGGAAAGTCGCAGTTACAAGGCGTTTCCTAGCATTCAAAGTTAGACGAGATCTATTTCTAAAAAATAAACCAAATTTGACTTTCAGTTTCTTTACCAAGTTTTCGACATGACTCTTAAAAGAGAGACGTGAATCGACCAAAATACCCAAGTATTTATAAGAATCGACAAACTGAATAGGAACACCATTCAAAGATAAAATAGAAGGAAGGACTACCCTGATGCATGCTCAAGGACTGAAGGAAGGACTGCTAATACTGTATTGACTTCCTGTTTGAAAACAACATCCCTTTGGTTTAATCAGCATTTAGCACAGGTTTGAGACAGAACAAATCTGACTGGATGATGTATGATTCAGACTGTAAAAGCTGGAAAACCTTAGCAACTGTTTTAGCTAGACAATAAACAACTGTGTCATTGGCATAGAAATGTAAGGATGTAAGGAATGATCTGACATACATTACTTGTGTAGATTATGAAGATGGTGGGTCCTATGACTGAGCCATGTGGTACACCATTGCTGACAGTTTGATAGTTTATTTATTTATTTATTTTATTTACTTATTTGATGAACGATTACCAGGACAAACTGAAAATCAGAGCTCAATTGGACTGAATATTTTATTATTATCATTATTATTATTATTATTGTTATTATTATTATTATTATTATTATTATTATTATGCTGGCTTGTTGTTAAGTATATTTTTTTCTTTCTGCTAAATAATAATTACTTTTGCTCATTACTGCCTCCAGCCAATTAATTTCATATTACCTTAATTTTTCTTGTACTCCTGCTGAACCTAGAAGCTGGTGTATAACTTTTTAGTCATCAAAGTACAGTACAGTACTGTATTTACTAAGTCAGGGGTTACATTATGCTACTTTTAGCTAGCAATTTGCTGCTAATAGTTTCCAACTACTGTTCTTCTTTTAGCTACCCTTCTACTACTTTTAGCTATAAACTAGCATTTTGCTTTGATTAGCTTTTCGCTCATTTTTACAGTTTATAGCCAGCCTTTTGGGTTTTAACTATTATTTTGCTACTTTTAGCTATCCCATTGCTACTTTTGCTTTAGGTCAGCCTTTTACACCTTTTAGCTTGTTGCTATGTGTTTTGCTGATTTTAACTTTTAGCTAGTGTTTGGTACTTGTCACATTTGGCATGTCTTCTTTAAGTTTAGCTTGTGTTCTGCCTTTTTTTTTTTTTTTGGTGGGGGGGATGGGGTTAGCAACTCATTTTCAGCAAATGTCAGCAATCACTTAACATTCATTTAGCTGACCACTAAATGTTGCAGTTTTAAGTTTGAATGAGCGACTTGTGATCTTGTTCGTCGTGCAGCTGGACTCACGTCACTCTGCAGCTTGTAGGCCTGCTTCGCGTGCTTGATGGTGAGCTGCTCGGGGTCACAGGTGTAGTCATGGAGCTTGTGCCTGTAGGCGAGGTTGCTGGCCTGAGCCTGACTTTTCTTGGCATGCTGGAACTCGGGCTGGTCGGTGCTGATTTTGTAGTGGGCGTGCTCTTCCTTGGACTGACGGGCGTACTCCAGGTTGCTCTGGAGTTTGCTGGCTGCCAGGGAGTGCACCATCTTGGGGTCATCCTCCACACAGCGCAGGCCCACCTGGTGGCCCTTGTCCTTCAGATGAGACTCCTTGTAGCGATACTGTTGGAGTAGACAACGCTCACATCTTAACTATTATTAGTGTTCAATGTTTAAAACTGAGAATTATCTGAAGAAATTACTTTGAAACAAGCAGTCGTTGTTTAAAAACTTGGTCATATTTAAAAAAAATCCTAAAACACAAAGTAGAAATTAACATCGGCTGGTCATACAAATACACGTTCAGATTCAGAATCAGAATAAACTTTATCATCATTGCACCGAGGTACTGTGAGAACATGTACGCACAGTTGCCCGAAAGATGGACGGAGTGTACAAAGCTACAGCTAATTTTACCAGCGCTGCCTTTCTTATTCTTTTCAGAATAATAATAATATCAGATATGAAAAGGGGGAAGAACCATGAGGGTAGATAGTGGTATTACAAAAAAGATCTTTCACATCTTGTCCATCAGG
>JARVLU010000489.1:16178673-16192507 GCA_031762415.1 Simpsonichthys santanae
TAATATAAGATGGAGCTAGGTTGTTGAGAGCTTTGTAGGTTAGAAGTAAGATTTTGAATTCAATTCTGGACTTGACACGGAGCCAATGGAGAGATGTTCTCTCCCATTAGCTCCAGTTAAGACTCTGGCAGCAGCATTTTGGATCAACTGAAGACTTTTTAAAGAAGTATTTGGACACCCAGACAATAAACCATTGCAATAGTCCAATCTAGATGTGACAAATGCATGAACCAGTTTTTCTAATGATTAGACCTAAGGATTATATTGTGCTGTTTTGAGTTGGACTCACTTTTTCTTATTGGTGTAGAAAAACTGGTGTTGTCACATAATTAGTTGTTCATAGACGCAAAACTCTAATTTCTGTCAACTCTCCATGCTCTGATTTAATTTGAATAGAATCAATTAGCACATGCTAATTGATATTTTTGCTGCTTTGACACTATTATTAGGTGTTAATCACTTTCGTTCAGTTTCTGTTTTATTAATGCTCCTCTTCTGAGATGCAAATTATATTCTTCCATACTTTTGCTAAGTTTGTGGGAAATTAAAATATGGATATACAGTATTGGTATTTATTTCTTCATCAATACCATGAATACGCTTTTATGTTTAAATGATCAGCACAATGGGAGTGTTTTTTTGTCAAGAAACATATTTTTTCTTCTTGTACGTCTCGTTGTGCAGGTTAAATGCTCAGGCTGTTACATCATGTTACATATATCCGTACAGCTGGATTCTTGGCCTGTCAGCAGCTGAGAAACATGTTGCCCTGTCTGACCTCAGCAGGGAGTGAGGTACAGTGGCTGTGTGTGAAAAGGCCTTTAGAAAGCCCTGGTTTGGTGGCGAGGCTGCTGACTCAGGGGGCTCGCAGTTCGCTGCCCCTGTCCTCAACAGCTACGGGTCCAGTCTGGACTCCATCCTGTACAGAGAGCATGTCACTATCCTAGCACACACTCAAAAAAAAAAAAAAAAAAAAGAATTTCTTTTATTTAGTGGGGCGGAAAAGGTACAAAACTAGACCAAGACTTTTCAGATGCAGAGTGGCGTAGCGCTTGATGACGAGCCCAGGTAAGACTGACAGCCTCCTCCCTATTCAGGGTCCACTTTGCAGCTCGTCACCCACCCTCATCCAGTTGTTCATTGCAGTGTGTTGGAGTGGGGAGGGGGTGGGGGCTTCAAATGTTCTGGATCACATTTATTTGAAAATGGCTGGTCTGCCTGTTAGTGAATGTTGCACAAGAGTGGTGCTGTGCATTGTTCTAGTGCTTGAGTCACCTGATGCCTTGGCTGTTCTGGAACAAGCTTGGATCTTTTGAGCTGCCCAATGGGTCACTGTTGGCTTTGCAATCCGGACGGATCTTTGAAAGAATGAAAATATGACAGGTCTGTGAGAGCTGCCACTGGTGGATGGTTTCTTCTTGGGCAGTCTGCATTGATTCTGTGAGGATAGTGTTTTTTGATAGCTTGCTAAGATGCTCAATCTTCTTTTACCCAGCAGTGGAACCAAAATTGGCCTTGCCAATAATGCCTAATTTGAAAACATACGTATGCTTTGGTTTATGAGTAAGTAGTTCAGTTTGTTTCAAGTTCCATGTGAGTTACCTGTTTTGGAAGTCTTTGCAGTTTACTTGAGAAAGTTCTCAGCCTGAGAAATGTACAATGAGTCAAGACTATTTTCTAGACAACTCTTCACTTGCACGTTACTATACCATATGGTAAGAGTCAACAGTTTGTGAATTTCAAGCTTACGAGCCTAATTTAAGTTGTTTTTACTTTGGATCAAAAAGGTTGAAATAATATCTTCATGTCTGAGTTGAAAGTTAAAGACTTGTGTAATTATTATAGATATAGTGTGATAATTTATTTGTACCAAGTTGACATGGTATTCTTTTTCTGTCTGTGTTAGTAAAAAGTGTAAGGATGGCCAGACGCGGGAGCAGGAGAACTCTTCTGAAAACCATTACCGAATTGTTTCACCAACATTCCAGTATAAGATGAGCCACCGGCGAGTGGGGAAGTGCATCATCATCAACAACAAAAACTTTGACGAAAGGACAGGTAAAGCAAACATGTTGCGCACATTGTTTTGAATATATTTTACGCCCTAGTTTAGTTTTGCTCAATGTTAGTGCATAAAGGATGCGATTCAGCGTGGACTGTATCGGCAGGGATGAATGTACGCAACGGCACGGACCGAGACGCAGGCGAGCTGTTAAAATGCTTCAAGAACCTGGGCTTTGATGTTTGCATCTACAACGATCAAACATGTGAGAGGATGGAACGTCTTCTCAAAGAGGGTGAGTAGGAATTGTTAGTTTCTAATTATTTATAACACTTTCCTTGGTCTTCCTTTTTGCAAGGCTGTTTTAGTCTCTTTTTTAAGGTTTTGCTTGTTTAAATGAGATGTGATTGTAGAAAAATTTAACAGCACTACAGTGGCTATTTGGCTGTGATTTTCTAACTTGAAGCCACTGGAGTGAATGTGATGTGAGACTGACAGGAATCGCACATCAATTTATTTAATTTATTTTTTTGTTGTTGAAAAAAATCAAGCTGTCGAAATGAATAACTCAATAGCAACAATGTAGTAACGATGGCAGACTTCACAACACATTAACAAGAAGACATTTGTACCCTGAGCAAATTTTCATTGATGATTATTACTTCTGATCCCAGCACCTGCAAGCTGAGGGTGTGCTATTTAGAAAAAAAATAATGAAAGTGCCCTGATGGAAGTTAAGAAAAATGTCCATAATAACAAAGAAAAACAGTAATAAGATCTAAAATATGAACTAAGAACCGGCAATTAGGGTATGAATCTATTAGTTATTCATTGCTAGACTTATTCAGTGTAATTCTGGACCCAGAAAGGTATTTTTGGCCATTTTATTTTTTTATACAGACAGCTTCTTTAATTAGAAATGAGTTGGATGTTTTATTTTACCAAAGTTCAATAGATAAGACTAAGTCATCTCCAGCC
The DNA here is from genome assembly GCA_031762415.1 of Simpsonichthys santanae. NCBI lineage: Eukaryota > Metazoa > Chordata > Actinopteri > Cyprinodontiformes > Rivulidae > Simpsonichthys > Simpsonichthys santanae. The sequence continues at coordinate 16,181,654 of JARVLU010000489.1, forward strand.
TGTAGCATTGAGGTAGTGAAAGGATTCATTCATTCACAGAAGTTCAGGCTCGGCATGAGCTGAGTTCAGTGTTTGTGTTTGTGTTGCTCAGCCTCGGAGGAGGACCATAGTGACAGCTCGTGTTTCGCCTGCATACTGCTAAGCCACGGTGAGGAGGGCATGATCTACGGCACCGACGGCGCCATGCCCATCAAGACCGTGACCTCTCTGTTCAGAGGAGACATGTGCAAAAGCTTAGTCGGAAAGCCAAAACTCTTCTTCATCCAGGTACACAGCAAAAAGGCTTCTTTTGAAAAAGTTGACCAAATGGTCATGTTAGAGGTTTATCATTAATGTTTAAATAAGCATTAGGTTGAAAACATTTTTTTTTTATTTCCTCCCGGCTGGCAGCTAATACAAACTACAATTGTGCTCATTTCAGCTTTCGATTGCTTCACCAGGTCAGCGTTGAGAAAGCTACTCAGGATCTCAATGAAATGTCATTTCATTTACTTCACCAGGCTTGTCGAGGTTCTGAATTCGACCATGGCATTCAGACAGATTCGGGTCCTCCAAACGATACCTTGGAGACAGATGCTAATCCAAGACATAAGATCCCTGTAGAGGCAGATTTCCTGTATGCATACTCCACGGTGCCAGGTAAACCATATTTTTATTGCTAAATAAATGAATGCTTATAATTGGTGCTTAATTTGAGCCGGATCCTGCCAGAACAAGATCCAGGAACTCTCTCATTTTGACCCGCTCTGTTCCGGCAACTCTTTCATCGGATCCCCAACTCCGCCCCTAAAAGTTCAAAGTCATCTCGCTTGTTTATTTTGATTATTTATTAAGACTGCAACGAGAGGAGACGTTGCCCTTAGACAGTCGGACTCATTCTGTGGATGTTTCAGCCACAGCACACTCGGCGCTCCTTCGAGGAGGAGTAGAGGAGCCTATAGGGAGGGAGAGTGAGGATGGAGGGAGACAGATGGTCACATCTACGCACTGAGGTTCTGTGCGGACCTTCTCTCCTCCTCCTCTCCAAATATTGTCCATACAGTGGGGCTGCGCACTGAAAAACACCCCCTCTTCCCTCCTCTCAGACCTCCGAAACAGAAATGATGGGCAAGACAGTGAATCCCTCGTTGCCTCTGATGTGTGTCCCATCGGTGTATGAATGTGACCTAAAGCCCTGATTAGTCTCTTTAGAATGATTTGTCCAATTAGCTTTGTAGAGATCTAGTAGAGTGCTGTGTGAATGAGTCAATGAGGACACAGATTGTAAAGTAAAGAGCTTTGAGTATCTCAATAAGATAGAAAGTTGCTATATAAGTACAGTCTATTTACCATTTACTGTAAAAAAGTAAATTAAAAGTACAAGGAGAGAAATGTTTGATGTGTTATTCACATTATACATCACGTTTCAAAACAACAGTGCTAATTTGTCAAAATAACAACAGCGATCAAAATGGCAAAAAGACAGTCCAATTTACTTTAATTAAGAAATGGATGGATGGTCAGTCGGTCATTAGTTGGACAATAAAGAATTGAAGTCTTCAGGTGCTTCAAACGGTGCCACGAGAACTAGAGCAGGAACAGCAAATTCAGTGGAGTTCAGCTCAGAACCATGGGGGAGGGAGGAGGGGGGTTCAGGATACCTGACAGAACTGGAGCTGCTCATTCACACACAACCTGCTGTTCTTCTCCAAAATAGTAATTTTATTGTTTACAACTGTAGGTAAACGTTGATGTATAACAACCTGTTAAAATACACCAAAATGCAGGAAATGACATCTCTGTTATTCAAAATCTGCTGTGAGACAACCCACGAACACTCCCCCCCACCCACCCCCCCCGCCTGCTCGCTGTTCTGGCATCAATCAGCTTACAAATTAAGCCCTGCTTATAATATGTAATGTGCAGAAAAAAACCCAAGAGCCAAGTTTCACTTTATAACTCGTGAATTTTTTTAGGATATTTTTCATGGAGGAACCCTGGGCGTGGTTCCTGGTTTGTCCAGGCGCTCTGCAACATCCTCAATGAGTTTGGCAAGCAGCTGGAAATAATGCAGATCCTAACGCGGGTCAACTACATGGTGGCCACGAGCTTCGAGTCCTGGTCTGAAGACCCACGCTACACTGAGAAGAAGCAGATCCCCTGTGTGGTCTCCATGCTGACGAAAGAACTGTACTTCAACTGATATCCCACATGTACTGTATGACACGGACTGACCGGACTGACTCGACTGACAGGCACTCATTAAGCGGTCAAAGCATTCAGGGATGATTCAGGCTCGGCAGGACTCTGTACTTAAACCATCTGATGTTCTGTACTCCTGGAGCCGGGCCTGAAAACAAACACTCTGTGAGCTCCAAAATGGCATCACATTTTATCTGATCTTTGTTGACAGGCGTTATGAAATATTTATGTCATTCTACCAATCCATGAAATTCACTGCCAGGTTTGTGGGTTAGTAGAATCATATGTGAATATCTGTTCCACCATTTTTAACACTGGTGAAAATTACACAAAAAAAACTATCTAAGAGACAAAGACTAAGATTGACAAGATATAGCATTTGTTACCTCCAACAGGCTTCTCAGAACAAGAAACGAAAAATCCTTTGTTACTCTGTAGCTTATTCTTTGTTATGAACGTTCAGCATACATGATCCAATCACAAATCAGTAGCTGTAAGTATTTTGCGTCAAAATTAGTATTCAAATATGTTTCAGCATGAGATTTGATCTCACCCTCCTGCTCTGATTTCAAATCAATTATTAAAAAATACCAACTAGGACAACAGTGACCCTTAAGAGTAGTAAAATGTTTGACGGAAACTTTTTTTTACATTGAGCTGTCTACTTTTATTTTTATAAATATTAACGACAGAGGAGAAAGGTGCCTCCAGTTCAAGTGAAAGCACTTAATGTTTTGGACCAATATAGGCAGGAAAAGAAAGAGAGCAAAACATTTGAAACACTTTGACGTGTTTATTTTATTATCGTTTAGCTTGTTTCCTTTCATAACTTAAATTTGGCAAGAAATGCTCAAAATGTATTTTAGCAAACAGTGAAGCAAGATATTGCAAACCTGAAATCACACTTTCCGCCGTACATGTCGTACGGCCCTATAAGTGGCATCGGTCCAAATATGTGTAATAAAATGGAAAAATACATAAATATGGTAGTTTGACATATAAATCGCATCTATTATGCGTCACCGCTCACGACCCGGAAATGTGGGCCGATGTTCCAAAAATCAATTGGCTGCAAAATGGCAGCTGCGGGAGCGTGCACGTAAGGACTTTAACAAGAATTTAACAAGATTTATTTGTTTGCTTGAAATTGTAGCAAAGGTGCATCTCAGTCTACCTCTTGCTTAATAAATGCAGTTTGACAATCAAATCAGCTGTATTTCAAAAGCCAATACGTGAAAGTAGGAACACGCAGATGGATGAGCTATTCATTTCTTCGAATTTTTGTAAGATATACACCTAAAAACAGTTACCGGTATTTGTTTGCTCGAAATTATAGTAAAGGTGCATCTCAGTCTACCTTTTGCTTAATAAATGCACTTTGACGATCAAATCAGCTGTATTTTCTAAAGCCGATACGTGGAAACATGAATGCGCAGAAGGCGACTCGCTGTCCATTTATTTGAATTTTTAACAAGATAACAACCTAAAACAATTATTAGCTCGACTTTATAGCAAAGGTGTGTCAGTTGAACTTTTACTTAATAAATACACTTTGACGGTCAAATTAGCTGCATTTCGGCTGGGCGGTACTGTGAAATGAAGCTGATTCGGCTGCTCCAGGCAGACGACGGTAGAAGTCTATTGTAAGCCGATTGTGTCATTAATAGCCACTTTTACTTATTTCATGATACAACGGCATGCCATACTACTGGACTGCTCTCTAGTGGCTGAAAATGGTAGTGTTCAATATTTTCATTCAGAATGAATGAAAATGGTCATGTCTCAGTCAAAAATTGGTTTATAAAAATGGGCGAAAAAATCCATAAATACGTCACTTCGGCATTTAAGTCGCAGGGCATGCAAATTATGCCAAAAAAAAAAAAAAGTGACTTATACAGTGAAAAATACGGTACGTGCAATAATAAATTGAAGGGCAGGCGGCACCTGGAAAATGCTGATGATTATCATTTTCAGCAGTCCATGTTTTTACAAATTAGGTTTTGTCTTTATGTGACAGCCTAACAACAACAACAACAAAAAAACATCCTTAGGTTTTTTTAATCATCTCATCAAATAGCTCAATATGTTAAATCATATTTCACAACTGTTGTGGCTACAGAGTTGTGACATTTTGCTGTGTAGTGAGTAGTTCTGTTGGAATATTTTAGCTTTACTGAGCCATGCAAATAGCAAAGAACTTTTGCGGTTCTTCTGGATTCCTATCTAGATGTTCAAGTCTTTAATTGCTCGTTCACTGAGCCTCAAAAAGCTGCATTTAATGAAAATTCTGCACCTTTTTTGCAACCAGGGTCCAACCAATCAGCTTAATGAATTCTCTATTTTTATTAATTTAATATTCTTTGTTCTTGACTTTGCTGATTGGTAAATTTGTTGCATGGTACTATTAAAAACTTGCGATGTGCAATATTTTTGAACAATTGTGATGAAAATGTTAATTGCGACAAACCCTCACATTTCCTCTTCTGCCACCACGCTCAGCTAAACCAGGAGTGGGCATCAAGTTCAGTGAGTCTGTTGGGTTGTCCAAATAGTCACATGCAAAACATAAATGCTTGAAATAAAGTAGCCTAGGATTTATTGCAGTCCTCTGCAATATTGCTTATTCTTTAAATTATTTGATAATTTTTTGATACATTGCACAACTGTGAGTAAAATACTATTTTCTTAAAGCTGACATGAAAATATCTAAGCAGTGTCATATATTTTTTGAAATATCAGCATGTAAAGGTGCACGGAAAACACAAAAGGCAACTTTCTGTATACGTATTAGTGTTGTGCATCGTCTTCTCTTGACTGTACTGAACCTCAAAGTGTCTTGATGTTTTTATTTTAAAGAATGGGCTTTGTTTAGGAATGAATTAGACAACAAAAATTGATGAAAAAATTAGCATGATTTTTGAGCACTTAAGGAAGTTTTCAAACTAAAAGTTTCATAGTTTAATTAATTATTGGGTATGATTGAGTTAAATTAGATTTGTATGCTAACACATTCAAAACTTTTATTACAACTCAAAGGTTTGTTGTTCCAAAGTCTGTCAATCACAGAGGCAGCTATAACTGGCAGTAACATGTCTGAACCTTCACAATCCATCTGTCCACATGTCCTCCCAAATGATGTTTTTCCATTCTTCACTTGACAGCATGTACGTATTGGACGCTTAGGGGTGGGGAGAGTCTGCAATATTTTATCAAGCGTTCACCTTTTTCTCTTTTATCAGCCATGTCCTATTTATTTAGATATTTACTTCCTGGCAGTTCTTGTCCAGAGCCTCCACATCCCTGGAGCGTCCTCCACGTATGGACCTCTGATCGGGAACGTGGTGCTGAAGCCAAGCTGAAAGGAACGTTTGCTCCACTTGTTTGGGAATGAAATTTAAAGACAAATATTTTTTTAAGGGGTAACTTTTTAATGCTTTCCAGTGTTTATTGCTTTTGTCCTCAGGAATATATTTGAAAAATGCAACAAAAAAAAAAAAAAAATAGAATGCATGATTTTATTAGAAAGTATAATCTGGCCCAATTTTTTATTTGGGGCAATTTATTGTTTCAATAATTTCAAAATGGAAGAATGCTTTTGTAAACATTTACTGTAATAAATTGGAAGAATTTATTATGTGATTGTGTCTTTTTTATGTAGAAAAAAAGGGGCCCTCATTGTTTAACCTTTAGCTTATTGTGGACACAAACTTCTGCCCTTCTCATGCTTTGTGATTGATTTTACTGGTAATAAAGTAGTACCTTAGGAAAAAAAAAAAACTGATCTATCCTTTTAATGAACTTGTAACTGACCAACAGAGCAGCACCAGGAAGCTAATAAAAGTATAATATAATTCAATAAACATCAGTTTAAAAGAAATGTTGAAGAGCAGCATGCCAGGCTAAGAAGGGAAGCAATTACTAACTCAAATTACGTCCTCTTCTAAGGGGAGGTTCACAATTTTTAACATTTTCACAAGCGTATAAAACGTAGTCTTTTTGGCAACCGCCCCAGAAAGTGTACAGAAAAATGTTGACTTTCAACAAACCTGTTTTATTATAAGTAAACCTGATACATGAATATTAAAAGTTAAGATTACTCATTCCACAATTGTACATTTATAAAAATGGTTTAAAACCTACATATACAGACATTTATGATAAACTGCAAACACCTGAAACTGACTGATGGGGGAACTTGGTGAGTTTGGGGGATGGTGGCACTCACGCTCAAGGACCTGAAGTTTGGTCACATGCATGTTGGACATGTCTGCACGATGATGACGACGCTCTAAACACATTAACGTTTAATACAAAGTTCAATTTTAGACATTAAACCCCCTGGGAGGTTGGGGGTGTGTTGCGGGGGGGGGGGGGGGGCGGTGTGCCTGTGGTTCGTTGCTGTAACTTTTTCTTTTTTCCATTTTGAAAAGCATACACCAGTTCCCCAGTGCATAGTTTGTACACTTGTGAAAAAGTTGTGAACACACCCCTAAACCCTTTACCTTCTTTTTAAAATCACTCTTGAAGCTTTAATATAGTTTGCAAGTTTTCACTCTACAGAAATAAATATAAATAAATAAATACCCATAAAGATAAGAGGAAAGCAACCCAAGATTGTTGTATAGTATTGTGGAACTTTACTCATTTACATTACATTACATTTACATTACCAGTCAATAAACTGTCACTCTTCTAACAGTAAATACTGTATAGCTGCTTTGGATGCTTGTCAACTATAGCACAACAATTTGAGATAGGCAGTTCTCAAAAAGATGTCAGCTTAAAACATTACAAGCAAGCAATAGAGGAAGCCTAAACCTTTTACATTACTAGAGAAATCACCCACTTTTTAAATACCAGCCATGAAACAAAAATACAATGTATTTAATGAGTAAGAGGCAGCTAGGTCACCAGCTCATGACAGAGCTTTTAAATAAAACTTTGACAATATTAATAATAAATGTGGTGTCGTTCCAACATTTACTGTCAAGGAAAGCCTGTTTGACTGCAAATAAACTGCAAAATGTTTAGATCTCAAGTGGAAATTCCATAAATGTAGTGTATTGTAGACCAGCCAGATGTGCACAGCATCCAGAGCTCAGGATGTGCCAGAAGATAAGAACGCCCTCCAGCACAGCACATTCCTGACCACAGTTCCTTAATGGTGCACCTCAGGCACTTCCAGTTTGTGCTTTCATTTTCATGACCAGGACGTAATGATGAGTCTCAGTAAGTATAAAGAAACTGTGGGAAAAAAACAAACACTGAACGTCATAGCAATACTAAATGATAATACAGTATTGCAATACAGGTAGTCCTCGACTTAAGGCGCCCTCGACTTACGGCAACTCGGACTTACGAACGGGTGTGCGGCGCAGCGTTAGCATACATTTTACACGTATTTCCTCGACTTACGGCAAAAAAATCCAGACTTACAAACGGGTGTGCGGTGCAGTATAGAGTTCCGACTTACGTTAAAATCGGGTTACGAACGGTTTGTAGGTACGGAACCTGTTCGTAAGTCGAGGACTACCTGTAAAATGTTTTACTAATACTGTGCAGTGCTTTTTTTGCCAAATGATCTGATTAGGTCAATTATGTTTCTGACAGCAATACAGTACCGTATTTTCTGTCATACAAATTGTATCAGTCCAAAAATGTCTAATAAAGTGGAAAAAAACATAAATAAGTCACTTCGCCACATAAGTCACATCTTTTATGTGTCACCGCTGACCACCCGGAAACGTCCAAAGATCAACTGGCTGCCAAAATGGCATCCTTGGGAGCGTGCACGGGAAGACTTTAGCAAGAATTTAACAAAGTTAACACCTAAAAACAATTATTTGTTTGCTCAAAATTATAGCAATGGATGTGTTTCAGTTTAACTTTTTCTTAATAAATGCACTTTATTGGTCAAATCAGCTGCATTTCAAAAATCGATTTGCAGCTGCTGGAGCGCGCAGAGGGAGGACTTGCTGTGCATTTCTTCAAAATTTAACAAGATAGCTAAGGATGCAAAGTATTGAATTTTTGGCTGACATCCAATATGCCGATATGTTAAAACTTATTTGGCCGATAATCAATACCAATACCAATATTTCCCCCCTAGATCTACTTACAGAAACTACATGACTTTCTCTGCTGTGGAATTATAATACTACATTGTTCTGCATGGTCTTTGTCAATTTGGCCTGCTACCAAAGGCAGAAAAGGAGGCTGAAAATGATGTAACATTATATAAATATATAATATATATATATAAAACTGTACCTTTTATATTAGTAAGTTATTTTGATAGAATGGCCGATGTCTGATATTTAACTTTATCCCTAATATCGGCCAATACCATGCCAATAATATTGTGCATCCTTAAAGATAACCACTTAAAAACAATTATTTGTTTGCTTGACATTATAGTAAAGGTGTGTCTCAGTTGAACTTTTCCTAAATAAATGTACTTTAATGGTCAAATAAGCTGCATTTCACCTGCGGTGCAGCGAAATGCAGCTGATTTGATGTTTGCACCAGGAGTTCAGTAGCGAGACGAAGGTGGCTTTGTATGGCAAGTCAAGTGTCTCATTAATGGCCACTTTTACCTATTAATGAGACACTTGGCTTGCCACAAGGCTCGAGTGCCCCCTAGCGGCTGCAAATGGTAGTGTTATTTCCCATCAGAATTAATAAAATCGTCAGATCTCAGTCAAAAATCGGTTTATAAATATGGGTGGAAATGCATATTAGTCGCTTTGGTGTATAAGTCACAGGACTTGCAAATTTATTCAAAAAGGTGCAACTTATACGGCAAAAAATACGGTATTTCAAGTATTTCATAGTAAGTCTTTTGAGCCCAGCAAACATGCCAGACGCTCATGGAGGTTTGACCTCCCTCCAAAAGCTTTTCTGACTGGTGTCACAAAGTTTCTGGGACATTTTGTTAATTCTCTGGGCATTTTGGATGAGTCATCTTTGGTAGATAGGATCGGCTGTAGGTGTGCAGCGTCACCATCGAGAACGGCATCTGAAGAATCTGAAGGAAAGAAAAAAGTACAGATAATCTGGCATGTTCTTCCCATAAATCCGGTCTGATGACAAACACGTCTTTTTGTGGCTTTAGCTTTTTCACCGATTCAAGAATCTCCATCTTTTTATCTTTTCTTTTTTCTCCTTTTGGGGGTCACAGAGCAGCTGGTGTCTATTTCCAGCTATCGCAGTGTGAGAGACGGGGGGCACCCTGGACAGGTCACAAGACAACCATTCACTCACTCACACCAAAGGACAATTTAGAGTTACCAATTAACAAGTGTTTTGTTTTTGTTTTTTATATGTGGAAGGAAACCAGAGTACACAGGGAAAACCCTCATGTGCACAAAGAAAACATACAAACTCCACCCAGCAAGGCCCTGTCTCTGTAAGGTGACAGCTCTAGCAAGATTCTCTTACAAACTTATTGCTTCAGAACAGCGCGTCTTTTAGCACCCCTAACAAGCCCAACGTGCTTTACAACACTGTGGTTGCACTTCTGTATCTGCTCTCCCTGTACAGGTTTGGCTCTCTGTCTCATACAGTGAGTTCTCTTGCTGTGTTGAAGACTCAACACGAGTCTTTACCGGCAAGTCGCCTTTGAATAAAAGCATTTTTGATAAATAAGGAACTCAGAGCTCTGAAACATCTTTCCAGGAACAGGAAGAGCAGCAGACTGAAAACATTCAGATTGGAATCGTCCATCTGAATTGGATTAAGAAGCCAATCACTTTAGTTACACACTGAATATAAATGAACTGAAATGGAAACGATTTAATCTAAAGATCTGCATATGAGTCTTACTGTAAAGTTAAATTAACAGATTGAACCAGATTGAAGAGTTAATGGCTAGTCAGATATAATAAAACAACTCCACTCCCCAAAACTTTATAGCAGTTAATGTAAACACAAATCAATATGTTTTTACTCTGATAACATATTTGTTTTTGCACTACATTGTTATTCTGGTTGAAATATTGCAGTGGTTCTGGTGTAGGTGTCCCAGGCTGCTCTGGAGTTGCTACAGCTAGCTGCTGCTGCTAATCAGCTTGCAAATTTGCATGCACTGTTGTGAAACTTTTTATCTTGAAGGTGTTTAAAGATGGCAGTGATATATTTTAGTTATGTTAGTTGAGTCAGAATTAAACTCTATTTCTCAAAAACGATCTGATTCAAAAAGCCATCTACAGCAGGTAAGATATTATTTATGTTTAAGTTCTTATAGAACCCCACTTCCAAAGATTTGAGCCACACATTTGAAGTTTGTAGATGGAATCTGGGTCCTGAAATGGAAATAATCCTGATGGGTAAGGAAGTGTTATATTTCTGACTATGAGCTGTAAATAAAAGTACTGTACTGTACTCGTCTTAGTGTTTCTCTTTGTACTGAATGAAAAACATAAAATAAGACAAGATAAGAACTCTTTTTGATCCCAGGATATTTGGTATGTTTGGTTATTTCCAGGTTTGAGATGTTACACCTTCGTACATATGTATCTCAAAGCTTTTTCAGAAAGTTATATACTGTAGAAATAATAATAATATACAGTATACTGTATATATATATACAGTATATATACTGTATATATATATATATATATACAGTATATATACTGTATATATATATATATATATATATATATATTCAGTATA
>JARVLU010000489.1:16194880-16211336 GCA_031762415.1 Simpsonichthys santanae
CATGGGAGTTTGCACATCCAGTCTACAAGTGTTTTGTGGATTTGGAGAAGGTTTTCGACTGTTTTTTTCAAGGTACATTGTGGGGGTGCTCTGTGAGTATGGGGTTGGGCTCCTGTTGCTACAAGCTGTTCAGTCTCTGTACAAGTGGTGCAAGAGTTTGGTTTGCATTGCCAGTACTAAGTTGGACCCCTTCAGGGTGGGAGTTGGACTCCGCCAGGGCTGCCCGTTGTCACAAATTCGGTTCATAACTTTTATGAATAGAATTTCTCGGTGCAACCAGGGGGCGGAAGGAGTCCGGTACGGTGGCCTCAGGATTCCATCTCTTTGAGAGATTGAATGAGGTTGAGAAGTTCAGTTCAGCTATCTGGGAGAGGAACCTCTGCTCCTCCACAGCGAAAGGAGCCAGTTGAGATGGTTCGGGCATCTGGTAAGGATGCTTCCTGGGTGCCTCCCCAGGGAGGTGCTTCGGGCATGTCCTACTGGGAGAAGATCCCAGGGAAAACCTAGAACACACTAACTAGTCACTCCATTGGCCTTGGGGTCCTCCCAGACGAACTGGAAGAGGTGGCTGTGGAAAGAGATGTCTGGGCCTCCCTGCTCAAGCTGCTACCCCTGGGACCTGACTTTGGAATAAGTGGAAGCTAATGGATGGATGGATAGATTTGTTTGTTTTCAGATATCACTAAACTTTGGGTTCGTTTTGCAATGCAATGTTCAAAAATACGGTGGAACAGCGAAGACTGTTCGTTGTTCTAATATATCTGAAATCGAACTTTCTCGCTAACAAGCAGAGAACAAAAGGTAAACTTTGCACACTTTGCTCCCGGCTCTAGACCCATATTAAGTGTCGGCCTTTAGGCAAGAAACAGTTCAACAACTGCGAACCAGAGTCAGATGTCAACAAGATGTCTGTGTTGTGTTTCTCTGACCTGTATTACAGAGTCACTGTTGTCTTCCCCTGTCTGTTTCTTCATCCTGCAAGTGATGGTTTCTCTTCTTCTCTGCTGATGCTTTAGCAGTGTTTTCCCTTCAAACACACACAGAAAAATGAAAGTGTAACAAGAAACAAGAGGCATGAACACACAAAAAATACAACATTAAAATGTTAACCCTGGGTCAGTTTGTGTTGGTCACTCAGAGTCCTTTTAGCCTGTTAGCAACTCTATAACATAGGAAACTGAAAGATAACCATACTATAAAGGAGGTTGTTTACAGATTAGGTGCACTATATACAAATTGTAGAATGATTTAAGAATGATATGAATAAATTATTCCAGTAAACTTGATTAAATTGCTGGATCGCTGAAATTGACATCAATATCCCATCTCATTAACGATAAATGGGATGAGAGAGAGTAAGTTAACTGTTTGATGAGATTTAATGACCGCTCCAGTCACTGGACATCATTGAAGGCACTGCAGTTCACTGGAAAGGCTGATCAGTACCTGTCTCTGGTTAGCTGCATGTCCAAAAGTGTCCATTTAAAATGTTTAGAGCAGGTGCAGATTCTCAGGTGGAATAGAACAGCTCCCGTCACAACAGGAAATAGACAGCGTCTTCAGTTTCATGAGCTCCTGTTTGCGGGGAAAACAAGTCCTCAGGTGATCAGTGACTGACTGATCTGCATCTGTGTGTCCTGTCTCACAAGACTCCCAACATCCTAATTTTGAAAGCCAAGAAAAAGGTCATTTGTTCAACTTTAAGAAGCAAGTACCGGTAATTTTCTGACAGTTAGACATGGTTGTTCCATTTTGTTACAAAAGAATGAGTTCAAGGCACATAGACAAGATTTTAAAGGGTGACTCACACAGAAAGAGTAAGAGTGAAGGTGCTAATGTCTTTTGTGGCCATTTTCATCTACTTCACTATTTCTTGTCAGAACAGAAGTGCAAATTAAACTGCACTCATGAGTTTCAACACAACCACCAGGGCTTTTAAATGTCTGACAAAGAGGTGAGGACATTTTAGTTATCAGTGGCAGGAAAAACGGCTTGAATATTTCCCACAATTCCACCACTGCTGGTGTTCTGGCCAACATGTGCCTTTGAAGACACAAACAAGATGGAGGAAACAAGATTTCATGTGACCTTCAGAGCACGAGACGCCCATTAGAGCTCTATTAATACCAACCTCAGTGTGGGATGTGTGTGATCGTGACCTATATGCATCTCTTGTATGAAAAGGTGTGTGAAGTTTTTCAACTACAGATGGTGAAATATGGGTCATGGGCAATTCATAAAAATGCCCTTTTTCTTAATATGTCCAGTGCATGTGTTGGATATATTCACCCAGAGATCGAAGTCAGTCCAGCTGATTCTTTTAAAACTTGCTTTCTGTGACCCACAAATATTTTGAGCACACAATCAGAGACAGATGCACCACAAAAAAAATAACTGACTTTGTTAATGATGTCACATTATTATCACATTAAGTTGTGCCACATACACAGAATACCCCTCACACATTGTTCAGCAGGGCCACAGATGATCATCTGAGTCTTGCACTGACTTAAATCACTCTGATTTATTTCTGTCATGGTGAATTCCTCATAAGAACAAATTCAAAATGATGCTTGTAGAAATGTGCTTGTCATTTCTTAAACTGATGTCAAACCTAAAATGTTAGTAAAACTAAAATTTACCCACCTCTAAAAATTGCAGACTTTAAAACGATACACAGTAATGTTGTGATAATAATGATTAATTGATAAAACAACAGATATGATATGATATGATATGATATGATATGATATGATACGACATGATCAGTGACGCCTGGTATCAATGGGCTAGGAGGGTTAAGCCCTCCCTCCTGGCATTTACAATAAAAATTTTAAAATAAGCAACTTAAAAATAAATACATTTTAGACATAATGTCACATTTTGTTAAATTTACAACAAAACTGGTGTCAACCCCCCTGGGAAAAATCCCAGGGTCGTTCCAAAGGGCTAAATTCTCACAGCCCCGTCCTGTTACGGTTCCTTCATGGTTCAGAATGATTGACAGACGTCTTGCCACGCCCCCTCGTATTGCGGCTCATTGGGGCTAATTCTGGTCCGCCCACAGCTGTAGGAGTTCAACCTTTCTCCCCACAGCTCCAGATCCCATTATGGCGCCAATCAGCCACACCTGGAGATCATCTCCCTTGATGAGAGGCAGGAGTAGAAAGGACAGCTGATGACTTCAGTTCAACGCTGTTGCATTACACACCTTCTGGTAGTAAGTGCCTAGCTAGTTAGATGTTGCTCTCAAATGCTTTGAACATTCATCCTGGTTCTCTCGTATTCCAGTTGTGCTCCTGTGCTCCCTCGACCTTTTCATGAAACCATCTTTCCTTGTGGACTCCTCAGCTGATCTCCTCTACCTTGGATCTCCCTGTGAACTCCTCATCCTTCTGTGTCTACCTGGATTATACCAGCTGTTCCTTCTACCTTCCTACCACTGCTGCCCAACACTACTGGACTCCCTGTGGACTATCCTAATTTACCTTTGGACCCTTGGACTCTTATTCATCCACTTTTCTGCCACACTCACAGTAAGAGCTTAACACCATCCATTATCCTCAGATCATATTGAGATTACTGTACTCACCTTCTGCCCTCATCCTCCAGGGTTCCAGCTTCCTCCAACGGCAGTCTTTCTTTCACTGTGAATAAACACTGTTATTTTGGCATCCTGAGTCTTTGAGTTGTTCCTTCAGTCCATGGTATCTGGGTATTGACCAAAACGTTACAACAGCCACAGGATTCATCCAATGAGGACGGACGTGCCTCAGTGCGAGTGGGCGTGGTTTGGTGTAGACTGAGTAGACGCGATAGTGAGCAATATTAGCATAAACAAGGTGGATTACTTAATCAATAACCCCTTTTCCTTAATGTTTATTGAGGAAAAACTGGAGGTGAAGAGGTGCCAGACAGACCTGGATGTTCACATCCAGCAAAGAGAAAACCGTGTTGAACTTGGCTGGATATTAATTCAGCTCGGTCCAAATAATATCAACCTGTCAGTTTGTTTTTATTCTTCCTATAGTTAACTGTGTTGTGTTTAATGATGACCAGAAGACAAGTGTTGAACTGAATGCTGTTTAATCTGCATAAAAACATGCACTGGTCATAATGTGGGCTCATCGCAGCGGGTACAGCACCTGCCTGTCTTCTCATTGAATGGAGCTGCTACAATACACCTGTAACAAACCCCTGTCTAAACAGAACTTATGCACATGAGAGTTCTTTAAATTATTTTTCAAAGATTAGATATATGATCAATTTGTAAACAACAGTAAAATAAAACTCACTCAGACACATCAGTTTAAGTGCAGATGCATGGAGCACGCTGCATAAACAAAAATCAGCTGTTCTGACAAACTTCAAAAATAATCTGCCACTCACACACTCCTTCATGAAAATTAACATCAAACAAAACTGAGTTGAATATGAAGTCCTCCTGAACCCTCCAGGGTTGGGTCAAACTTCACTGCAGGAAGCACCAAAACATCTCATCCTGGTCAAACTCTGGAGCTCCCCCATTCTGCTGCGCCTCTCCACCTGCTTCACCTGCCTCTCCACCCCCTGCTGTCAAACTCGTGTCTCTTTTCATAAGCTCGGGAAAAGCTGTGACCCAGTTTTCTCCGTGGACTTTGAGGATAAAACACACATCTACAAGACATTCTTAATAAAACAAACATTTTATTTGTACAGTATTTCATTTACTGTATTTAGGTTTTTATCCTCACCCTTTTTTTTTCTTTCACAAAACATTTTATTTTGATGTGATGTCACAGATCAAATAGCCATCACAACCCCAATGTCTTTGATGTGAAAAATGACAATGTCAGTTTATAGCAGTTTTTTTTTTTTTTTTTTTTTTTACAGGATGCTTCTGTTGTTGAAATTCAATCTGCAGCATATATATAAATACAGTATATATACAGTATGTTATAGCCCCCCTCCTCCCCCCACGGTGGAAAGTGCACGAGCCGCCACTGGATATGATACTATACAATACGATATGATACAATATGTTACGATATGATATGATACGATACAATATGATACAATACAATATGATAAAATACAATATGATACAATACAATATGATACAATATGATATAATATGATACAATGTGATATGATATGATATGATATGATATGATATGATACAATATATGATCCGGTATGATATGATGATATGATACAAAAGGATGTGGCACAATTTAAATAATAAGATATGATACAATCAAAAACAGTACAATATAATACAAGACAATGAAACATAATGCAAAATCATATTGACCAAAATGTCTCACCATGATACAATTTAATACAGTAAGATACAATATGATCACCATGATACAAAAGAATGCAGTACAATACATAAAGATACAATTCAATGAATACAAAACAGACAATTCAGTATGATGTGAAGCAACACAATACAAAATAGTATGACTCTGTATGATACAATATGATAATCTACAATGTGGCATGAGACTATATGATTCAATTTGACCAAGAATGATACAATGCAATATAATACAATTTTTTACAATACAATAACAAATGTGTTAAATTAAGATCCAACATGAAAAATACTATTTTATGATACAATACAATACAATGCAATACAACACAATAAAATGCAGTGTGATGTGTGTGTCTGATGTGTTTTGTACTTGATGCAGTCGCAGTAGTTACCTTCACAAAAAAATTACATCTCAAAAACATTAAAGCCATTACAACATGTAAACATAACCCACATGTAAACTGTAACACAGTTTGCTTCTGGATAACTCTAAACTCTTTGCTCTTGTGTTGAAGTTTTGTTGTTCTATTTGTGCAAAAATTGTATCTTAAAACTGTTGTTTTAATTAAACACTTGACAATCAGGATGCTCTTCCTCCCAAAATACCACTATGCAAACCAGATAATGTTACGGAGTCGCCATCGATCACCAGTTTAGTCTTCAAAGTGCGTGTCGTAATAAATTTTCATTTCTGCCTGTAGTACATGTGGATTTAATTTAAGACCGTCCTTGCTTGTGTGAGACTATATTTGTCATTCTTAACATCTTATGATATTTTTTTAAAGATCCAGCACCTTTCATAAGTCTTATTTAGAAAGAACAAAAGCATCCTTAAAATGAACATGATGATATTTTACCTCAACATTAACTATTACCGTAAATTAGTATTTTTCCATGCAAGACACTAATCTTAATGAATGCTTCAAGGCATAATGCACTTTAACAACAAAAGAGGTAGACCTTAAAACAAGCCTGAAGCAAGAAACAAGAAACTCCAGTTCTCATTATGATCTTGTCACCGTTTGGCAGGAAAACCGTCCAGCGCTCTCATACAGCTGAAGCTTTCACAAAGACAGCAGAGGAAACAGGATCTCTGGGCTGGGGTAAGAAGATTTTGTCTTGTTTTGCACAAATGGGCCTTTTGTTTAGGATCTGAAAGAGCCTGAACAACTCTCATCTGGAATATTAACTCACATTTTTTAGGTTTTATGCGCATTGATGTTTCAATTACTGTGCAAGAAATTATTTTAAATGTTAGTTTATTTGAGCTGTATCACATATGGGGTTGTTGTCTGTGTTAAAATGTAAAAAATAAATAAATAAATAAATAAATATTCTCATGAATGCAACTTTTCACTTCAACGTGACTTTTGTTCATGAGCTTCCCTTTATTTCCACAGAAGAATTAGCTTATTTTAAATTTATGCTTTATTCTAAATGGTTTCTCACATTTTGCAAGCTGCAGTGACCAGTTTCTGTGTTATTCTTTTGTCCAGGTGTGTCATCATAATGTCCAAAAGCCATAAGAATGGAGGTACTGTGTAACATCTGAATATCTTCTGTATTGGTTTAAGTGTAGACAGGTGGAACTTGTTTTTACAGCCAATCCAGATTCATTTGTAAATTGCATGTTGACACACTGAAAGTACAGTTTGTCAGTTTCTTTTTGTTCTTGCTTTAACTTGTCTTGCACGAAAATCATTTTTCATAAACAAAAAGCATGCAAATCGTGTAACGTTGGCTGTTTTCTTCTGTCCTACAGGACGTGCAGTGTTTTATAAACCATTTACAGTTGCAACAGAAATCCGATCTGGATTCTTGTACAAGTCTCCCCCACAAAAGCGGCTGCAGCCAGAGGTGACAGATGTTACTTAATAAGAAATATTTTGCACTTTGTTGTTTTGGCGTGCAGCCATTCAAACGCATTTGTTTTGCAGAAATCGTGGAAGAAGCGCTACTTTGTGCTTTACAAAATCAGTGAGCATGAATACCAACTCCGGTACTTTAAGAACCGTGAGGAAATGGGCAGCCCCATAGGAGGCATAGACCTGACACAGTATGTTTTCGTTACATTTACATATTAATAATCAACTTTTAACTACATGTTACCTGTGCTCTTTTTTTTTTTTTCTTTTGTTTCATGTGATATGTTTTCAGATGGATGGGATTTATCAATTCCTTCCTTCCATTTAAGGCAGTGGTGTCCAAATTTTATGACTTTCGGGCCAAAAATCAGTGAGCCACAAAAATATGCTTTTTTAAATGATAGACACATAAATATCTTTTGGATGATTTATTATTATTATTTTAAAACTGTCAGCAACAACATAAAACCAATATTTTAGTGAAAACAACATACATTTGCAAACGGGAATCAACTTTTTAGTTATCCCATTCATAAACTGCAGTCGCTGACCACACAAAATCACTGCGAGGGCTGTAAATGGCCCGTGGGCCACACTTTGGACATCCCTTGTTTTAGGATAAGTTCATGCATTTAAAAGAAGCTGAATGACAGCAACTTAAATCCTTCCTGTCCTTTTGTTTTGCCTTTCTTTGATCAGAATCTCACTGCTTCATGGAAGCCCTCAGCACCACAATAAATGGCCTTGGGTGCAGAAGATCTTCAAATGCTCCCCCTCCTGTGTGCTCTACATTAGGTCTGCAAACCGGGATTACTTCCTGGTTGGGGAGACCAGGTGAGTCAGTTTTTGTAATCTTACTTTCAGTTACATGCATTTTTGCACCACTGTGCTGCAAGAAACACCCTCACTTGGTCTATAACAACTGCTGGTTTGAGCATTACATGCCATTAGAATAAATCAAAAGTTGACTTTTTTTAGAGTGCATTTTTTCTAAACAAAGCTCATTCTCCTACTCTTTTGTAATAAACGTTTCTTTCAAATAAATAGTGCTTAAATATAACTATTCTTGTTCTTTTTCAAACACAGGTTGATCTTTATTTTTTTATTGTGTATGTTTGCCTTCAATCTGAAAGTGGCTGAGACAGCTAGGTGAAGTTATTTTTAGGCCTGTTGCAATAAACAATAAATCAATTAATCGCAAGATAAATTAAAATTATCATCCTCATTTTCATTTATCAAAGACACCTCCTTTTCTCTTTTCTCTTTAAAATCTGTTTTAACCGTCCAAAATCACATTTTTGGATCGCTAAAAGCAGCTAAGCCGAGAAGCTAAGCTATGAGCGAAACTAACAAGCCGACCTCGGGGGGAAAAAAACCTTTGTCTTGCCGAAGCTCCAAAATTCACGGTTGAAACTCATGCCTTCATGTAAAAAGTTGTTTTTCCCTGCAAAAAGAAGCTGAGAACTTGTTTACTGATTTTTTTTTCTAAAAGCTTTTTGTGAAAAATGCTATGCTGAAAAGCTCAAACCACACAGCGCCCGCCATTTTGAGAACTGGAAAAAAGGAAAGACAGACAGCCCATATCACATCAAGGGGCCTCCATCCATTTTTCTTAAAGAGACACGCTGCTTGCTCCCTCGCTATCCATCCTTTAGTTCAAACCGTTTTATACTGCCATCCAGTGGTCAAAAAATGGTACTGCACAAAAACAAATCAACATTTCTTCTTAAATTTGACAGTAATTACTAGTTATTGTCAAATTTCAAACAATATTATTGTTTATCGCAATAATTTCTGAGACAATTAATCGCCCGGCAAAATGTGTTATCGTGACAGGCCTAGTTGTTTTTTGTCTTGTGGCCCTCAGTGAGTCCACAAATACTTCTGCCTGAACTCATCACCCCTTTACTATTTTTAGAGTCTGGACATTCAAAAAATAAATTACGATTCTGCTGTCCCCGCCAGACACAGCTGATCACCTGATAATGGATTTGAACACACTAAATCATTGCAAAATTGGTACCACATCCTCGTCGTGTTTGATTTTGGTATTGGGTGTTAAATTAAAGTGTTAAAAACATAATTTGTCAAGTCTCAAAATGTTTTTTTTAAGTGACTTTTTTTTCCTTTAGCACCGAGATAGACGACTGGTTCTCTGATCTGTATGAAGCTCTGTCGAACAGGCCACATAAACTCCTCAGTTCAGAGGTACAGTTGGATTTGACTTTTTTATATTTAAAATAATCTCATTGATACATCAATATGTATTTACACTGATTTTTATTACTTTATATTTTGTCCTATGTGCTTATCAGCAATTGTGCATTATTTATTTTTGTCCATTTTCTTTAGGAAATTAGTAAAGGTCAGCCAGCAGCTGAGGTAAGACATATGAAGACAATTTTTTTAATCAACTTGTTGCAAACAAATTGTTGAGTAAAGATGTTTTTTTTTACACTAAATGATGAGAATTTGATTTGAATAAAACTCACCTTTAAACACTATCAGTGTGTATAGATTAAGAAACTTGCTTAATGTAGACTAAACTGTAAAAACTTCCCAAAGCACCAACTCTAAAGCTCAAAATGACAGTTCACACCGTTTAACGAGGGGTTCCATAAAAAGACTGGAGCAGTTAATATCTTACCTGTTGTAGATACAGTTGCTGTTTAGGTACCGGTAACTTTAATTTGAATGGAACTGAGTTCTATTTGACCAGATTGATGAGCTAACAGTGAGTCTGAGTGGGACAAAAATGGGCTGCTGCTGTATTAAAACAACTCAGAACTAAAATAATTTTATGCAGTTGTTATTTCATGAACCTTTGCATGGTTGTCAGGTTATTTTCATAGATTTTCTAGATATTTGCAGGAGCAAACAGTGGCGGCAGCAGCTAGCTGTGGCAAATTCCATGTAGCCTGGGACCACTTTCTAAAGAACAAGCATAAAGATTTTTCTGGAATGGACACGTGATCCATTTACATGAACTGCTATAAAAGTTTTTTGGGGGATTAGAGTTGTTTTAAAACATCAACAATCCACGTTGGTCTTGGATTTGCTCAAATTAGCCTTTAGCTCAGCATTCCCCTCAGTGGAAAGTCTAATTCTTCAAAAACAGGATGTTCAAAAAGTGGTATAAGATAATAATTTGTCTTTAACTTTTATACAGAACACTAGTTTAGAAGATGTCAATCATCTTTGATGAACCTGCAGGACTCGCAGACCATAAGCCAGTCCTGTTTTTGTCCCAGAGAAAAGCCTCAAGGCATTAATTAGTGATTTTTTAAAATTAATTAATTTATTGATTTTTTTTTTAATTTATTTCACCTTTAAAAACTAGATTCCTGTTTTTTGTTTCTCCAGGTGATTTCCAACCCTCTTAAACGAAGCAAGACTTCAGTCACTGAGAGTGACAAGGTTAGTCAAAGTAATTTAGGCTGGTTGTTCTGTCCAATGTATCCACTCATAAATTCTGCCATTTCCTTGATGAATGGGTTTTTTGTAAAGTTGATTATTGCAAACATCGTGGTAATGAATTTTAAATATACAGGTAGTCCTCGGTTTACAGCGGATTTGGTTTACAGCGTTTTGCGTATACAGCCGTCGCGCCCCAGTGACGTCATCACCCCTCGCGGACCTTTTTTGTAGCATTTTATGTTTTTTTCGGGGTTTTTTTTTAGGGTATTTTGTTAGCTAACTGCTTGGAAACACATTAAAACACATTTAAAAACATTAAACATTAAACATTAAAAACATTATCTCCTCTGTTCTCAAGGCAAAGGTCGTCTGCTGAATTCGGCTGAGACACGAAGACACGTTTATGAATTCAAAAAGCAGAAAGCGTCGTCGCTGAACCGCTGCCGTTGTGTCCATCAGCAAATCAGGCGTCAGAAACCTCAGCAGACGAAACATAAAGAGAAAAGTAAACAAGCTGTGGGCGTCAAAGAGCCGATGCAAAGTCAGGGAGTTTTTTTTTTCTTCTTCTTTTATTCCGTCGACCTTAAAGCTCGAAGTCTGTCTGCCTGTAATTTACTGTCGATTCTTCTTCCCGTCACGAACTCGTCGCATTAAAGAAAACGCTTCTGAAGGGAGATAACAAGAAAAAAAGAACGAGGAGGAAGGCCAAGAGAGAATCTGTCAAAGAAACACAAACGGTTAAATGAAGGTTTTAATTAACAGCAGCAGCTCATAATGCAAGGTTTCAGCTGATGCAGCAGAGGCAATTATTTCTGCTCTCATCACCGAACGACCCAAGAATAACCAAAAATACATTTTCCCCTCTTTAGATCTAAGGTTGAGTTTTTTTCTGGTGAAAATGAGACTTTAATGACCCCCTAACCCCCTTGACATTCACAACCTCTCTGCTTTCAGTTTCTACAGGTGTGCTTCTGAATACAGAGGGTTTCATCAGGTTCTGGTTAGTCAGCTGTCACGACCCAAATGCAGACACCAAAGAGACTCAGCAGTACTTTTAACAAATAAATCACATGGCGGCAGTGTTTCTTTTATAACAACTTTTATGTCTGTTCTTGTGAGATCTAATGCAGAATTTCCTAATCATGATCTTATCATATGGAAGAAATGATTCTCCGCTACTTCCACATATCCACCCAATATTTAGCTCCCGGGTCAAATTCGACTTCAACAATAAAAAAAAACTTTGGTCCAAGACTGGGGCCAGTTTCACTTGATATCAGAGATCTTATCCTGGTTGCAGGTTCCTCTACAAGAGTTTGAATCATCTTGTTTTGCGTTGCTCTTTCCACATGACATAACAGTGACAGAAACTTAACCAGTGTTGTATAAAGTACCTCAAAGTGATACTTCGGTAAAAGTACAAGCATCTTACCATAAAATGACTTTCGTAAAAGTTAAAGTCCCCTTTAAAATGATCACTTAAGTAAAAGTCTTAAAGTATTGGACATTTAAATTATTTAAGTGTTAAAAGTAAATTTATCTTGTAAAATGTAAAGTAAGAGTATTAAGTAAAAGTAAATGGTTAGAATTTTCAAAACAACATTTAGTGAGTTCAGTATCAAATGACAAAAACTTGGAAAGTTTGAACTGAACAATGAAAGATTGATCTTTAAAAAGTCTAATTCTAATAAATATTCATTCAGCCTTTATTGTCTTTTATTAACAAAACTGTTAGACACTCACATTGGTGTGTAGTTGGCTTGTTTACTGAACTAGGTTATGTTTGGTTATGTCTTGTTTCTTTCTGACAAATTAATAATATAGTATATATTATAGGATAATAACTAATAGTTCTTATGCTATTGAAGCAGTTCATGTTCTGGAGAACACCAAACTTCTCCTTTTTAGCAGCTACCGTCATTTTCGCACCTGTCAGGAATGTGTCTTCACTGTGAGTGAGAATCTTCACCAGCAACTTGACTGATGAATCCCTCCAGATAGAGGGTGAAACGTCTCTATAAAAAAAGAAAATGTCCAAATGACCCAACTGATAATTATTGAAAATGAGCTAAAGTTTACATCAACAGATGAGATAAGATGTCATCAGATGAGCTAACGTTTACGTTGTCAGATGAGCTAAAGTTAACTTCATCAGATGAGCTAAAGTTTACATCATCAGATGAGTTATATTTTAGGTCATCTGTGTGATTTGGCTCTTTTTTTAGAGTTAAATGTCAAGCTGATGTTAACAACAAAAAAAAAAAGAACTTTTCTAGCACATCTAGTGGACATTGCTATTTTGAAACAAATCATATTTGAGCTCAAAATTGACTGATTCAACTCGGAACGTCGTTTGTCAGATTCTCCTGACACCACATGAATGCAACGTTACTCTCTACTTCATATCTCAGATTTCTTATTAAGTTACCGCTCACAAAGTGTTTCAGACATAGTTATAAAGTTAGTTTCCCTTCATGCAATAAAAGCATGGCTTCAGTGGTTTATCTGTTTTGTTTGTGTGTTGTTTAACTCAACCAACATTTAACTCAATCAACCACTGACTCAACTATGGGATTAACCTGCCAAAATAAAGGTTGAATGAAAAAAAAAACTAATCTTTAACTCAACCAACATGTAACTCAACCAACCTGTGACTCAACCAACATTTAACTCAACCAACATTTAACTCAACCAACATTTAACTCAACCACTGACTCAACTATGGGATTAACCTGCCAAAATAAAGGTTGAATAAAATAAAAAAACTAATATTTAACCCAACCAACATTTAATTCAACCAACCTGTAACTCAACCAACCTGTAACTCAACCAACCTGTGACTCAACCAACCTTTAACTCATCCAACCTTTAACTCAACCAACCTGTAACTCAACCAATGTTTAACTCAACCAATCATTGACTCAACAAACCTTTAACTCAACCAATGTTTAACTCAACCAACCTTTAACTCAACCAACCTGTAACTCAACCAACCTGTAACTCAACCAATGTTTAACTCATCCAACCTTTAACTCAAACAACCTTTAACTGAACCAACATTTAACTCAACCAATCTTTAACTCAACCAACCTGTAACTCAAATTTACAAAAATCAGGGATCCAGCATGTGTGTTCACTAAGATAGAAAGATGCTTTTGGTTAGTTTATCCTGCTGCGAGGAGAAGCACCTGCACAAAGGAACTGTGATATCAAGAACTTCAAGGCTTCAGATCAAGAGGTGACCCTGAGACTAACCGCCGCTCCACTGAGCCGCCCAGAATCAAACAAAATCAACTGTTTACCATCAACAAAGTGGGCTTCAGAAGCCTTTCACGCAGCAAAGATATTTCTTTGTGTGTGCAGTGAACGAGAACATCTGTTTGAGATGCTAAAATGCACATTTCTTCCTGACAGACACACCTGCTCCTCGTTGTCCTCACATCACGGCTTCAAACTCACTTCTCTCCAGGTAAAATACAAACAACTTTTATAAAGCTAACAGCCCCCGATGACTCTGTGTGTGTGTGTGTGTGTGCGTGTGTGCGTGTGTGTGTGTGTGTGAGAGAGAGAGAATGGGGTGTTATCCAAGACCCAAACCCTCCAGTGGTCCACCTTCGACACGAGGAGGGCAGCTGTTTAACTGTCTGGTGGAGGAAGAGATACCCAGAGGATGACACAGTCAGAAAAAGAAAGTGATGGCATCCTGTGCAGCAGATGTGTGTGTGTACGTGTGTGCGCGCAGGACACAGGTGGTGCAGAGGCAGCAGAAACACAGCGAGGATGCTGACAGACAAGCAGCTGCTTTCACAGAAACAAAAACCTCCAGAGAGAACGTCTGTTCTGCTGCTGACGTCCTGAAATCCTCCAGCTCCACGTCTGAGCAGCTTCTGGTCTTCAGGACTCGGTGTCGCAGTTCTGAGACGTACCGCATGCACATCAGAGTCCGTTAAGAAACACAAAGTTTTAACATCCCTGAGACAAAACGATCCTGAAAGTTAGAATCTGCGAAAAACAAATTAAAGTCCAGTGTGAACATGAGATCCTGAATGAAGGGTTTATTAAAATGACAAAACTGGATTAAAAAAAGGTATGTGGTTGAGTTATTTTTATCAACTTTCAACTTGTCTGGATGGAGACAAAAGTCAGAGAGGATGAGATGGTTTGGACATGTGCAGAGGACGAACGGTGGACATGTTGGACAAAGGAAGTTAAATAAGGAGCTGAAGAAACGAGGACGAGCATGTTTAGCTTCAGCGTCTTTCAGTGTTTAGCTCTGAGTTGATTTCTTCTAGTCTCTGTGTTTCATCGACATCCAAAATGGTGGAAACACCAACGTATCACGACCGGTGGAGGTTGGTTTAGAATTAAAAACCAGCTTTATTTACAAAAATTATTAATGCGACAAGATAAAATATAAACAAGAGAAAATAAAATAAGCTGTACGCCGATGGTCTCCCTCGCTGAGGGATTTGTTTTTCTGGACTGGAAGTGAAAATTAAATTAAACATTAATGTTTTTTGTGCAAGATATTCAAGAGTTATATTGGGGAGAACAAAGGTAAGTTTTTTTTTTTTCCCCTTGTCTGAGGTAGAACAGAGTTACGGATCCTGGAAAGTGGAGGGAGCTATGTTATCCACCATCAGGAGCAGTGGTGGAGCCATGGGGTGACCATTGGTGGCCTTGGCCTCCAAGGATTAATCTTCAACCGCCCCACTCGTTTGAGGAAACTATACTTTTAAGCAATAAAAAACAGAAAACATAGTTTCATCAACTGCGGGGCGGGCTGGTTTACACATCTATAAGGCGGGGGCCATCTTGAGTTTTGACGTGGCAACCTAAATTTTGATAGTGAACATATATGTATTTTACACTGAGATACAGCCACACACCAAAATGGAAGTTGGCACATTGGCTATGTTTGAACCAATCACTTGAGGAAACTATAATTTTAGGCAATTGAAAAAAAAGGGTGGCATGGTGGCTCAGCTGGTAGAGCTGTTGCCTCTTATCGAAAAGGTTGCCAGATCAAATCCCAGCTCTGCGACGAGGGACACATAAACTCAAAACAAACCTTCAACAAGTAACCAAAATGCACAAACCCTAACAGAAATCTGGTTTGGATATAAGATTGGGTCTCCAACACATTGAGAAGGGCAATCAGCACAAACAGCACTCTGCTATCAGCCATTGCTACTTACACTCATCTGCTCAGTCAGAAACACTTCAACTGTCTGTTTCACTCGCACGTGATTTTAGGTTTCCACAAACCTCCGCTCTGAGACCTGGATTTAAAAAATCTCTGTTTTCAGACAAAACGACCATCTTTATTGTGTGAACGTAGCAGAAATGTTACGGTTTCTCTAAACTGCATGGTGTAAACAAGCCCTCATTCACTCACCAGCTGAGCTTTGTTGGCTCTCAGGCCACGTCTGGTCCAATTCCTGCCTGCAATGGTTTCTAGTTCTGCTTTGTGAAACCCTCCTGCAGGTTGCTCGACGGCCTTTTGTTTTGGTTTATAAATCAGGTTTTATTTTTGAGAGCTCCTACAGTCTCGCCTGCATCCACAGAGAATGATCTTTACGCAACATTTAAAACAAAACCTAACTTCCCTCCTATGTCAACAGCTTTAGATGATCTTCTAGAGAAGATCATAAGAAGATGTAGAGTTATCCCGTTATAACGTAGAGTAACGTAACGTGGAGTAACGTAGAGAGACGAAGAGTTATAGACGTAGAAAGAAGATGTAGAGTTATTAATTTTGTTATGTAGTTTGTGTATTTCAGATTAGAATACTGTAATTAGTAAAGTTATTCATTTTGTTATGTAGTTTGAGAAGTTATTAATTTTGTTATGTAGTTTGTGTATTACAGAT
>JARVLU010000489.1:16226815-16242369 GCA_031762415.1 Simpsonichthys santanae
TATATATATATATATATATATATATATATATTTGCAATACAGCAGCTCTTTTAGATGACAATGAACAGGGATTTGAATAACATCACAAATCAAAAAGCTAAACTGCAGCATTTATTTCCCATCAGTTGGCTTTTCTGTGCCTAGTGATGTGTGAAATATAGCAGCCTCACTGCTTATCTAGGGTTAAACAGATGGCAAATTTAATTAACTCAGAACTCCTAGTAACATATTTTACATTTTTAAATTATAGATACCATTTCTAAACCATTCAAACACTCAGTTGTGTTAAAAACACAAAAATAATTTGTAGGAATAAAGGTCCATCATTGAAGAAGGTGGAACTTTTTTTATTTTTTATTTAATAAAACCTCTGCACCTACTTTGGAACAGAGTTGCATCATGGGCAGCACATGGACCTGCGCTGCCTTCCAGTCAGTGGTTATCCGTTTCCTGATTTGCTCCGACTCCAGGCAGCACATAGTGTTATATTTGTCCCTGGAGAGACAAACCTTGGACCCCAAGGCCTCCGCCAGAGCTAAAAATACAGCAGAACATTGGCTGAGTAAGCAGCAGAGTCACAGAGAAACTGGTTTTTACGTAACAGGACCTTCAC
This sequence comes from Simpsonichthys santanae, assembly GCA_031762415.1. NCBI lineage: Eukaryota > Metazoa > Chordata > Actinopteri > Cyprinodontiformes > Rivulidae > Simpsonichthys > Simpsonichthys santanae. Next base: position 16,227,429 of record JARVLU010000489.1, read on the forward strand.
CAGAACATGCAGAAAGTTTACTTGTTGTGTGAATGCTGAGTCAGCATTAACACTATTGTTTTCCAGTTTTTTATTTTTCCTAATACTTTTGCAATCTAACTCTTTTCACATACTTATAGCACAAAGCATGTAGAATTTACTATATACTGTAAATAGTATATCCACATAAAAATGCTTTAAGATCTTTTCAATTTATTCAAAAATATTGTTCTTGTTAAAATATGCTCCAACATACTCTGTTTTTGTGTTTATGTTTCTTTTATCTTTTAGTGTGTACATTGTCTCCTTTAGCTAGGGCGTTGCCTCCTTAGCTAATGCTTTGTCTCCTTTAGCTACTGCTCTGCCTCCTTTAGCTAGAGCTTTGCCTCATTTAACTTGAGTTGTGCCTCCCTTAGCTACTGCTTTGCCTCCTTTAGCTAGTGATGGGTCTCCTTTAGCTAGTGCTTTGTCTCATTTAACTAGTGCTTTGCCTCCTTTAGCTAGTGCTTTGCCTACTTTAGCTAGTGATGGGTCTCCTTTAGCTAGTGCTTTGTCTCATTTAACTAGAGCTTTGCCTCCCTTAGCTAGTGCTTTATCTCCCTTAGCTAGTGATTTGCCTCCATTAGCTAGTGATTTGTCTCCTTTAGCTAGAGCTTGCCTCCTTTAGTTAATGCTTTGCCTCCCTTAGCTAGAGCTTTGCTTCTTTAGCTAGAACTTGCCTCCTTTAGCTAACACTTTGCCTCCCTTAGCTAGAGCTTTGCTTCTTTAGCTAGAACTTTGCCTCCATTAGCTAGTGCTTTGCCTCCTTTAGCTAGAGCGTTGCCAACTTTAGCTAGTGCTTTGCCTCCCTTAGCTAGAACTTTGCCTCATTTAATTAGAGCTTTGCCTCCTTTAGCTAATGCTTTGCCTCTTAACTAGAGCTTTTCCACCTTTAGCTAGTACTTCACATCCAGTAGCTAGTGCCTCACCTCCTCTAGCTAGTGCTTTGCTTCTTTTTATTAGCTGTTTCAGCAACATAACCAATTCATAACCATATAATAAAACAAAACCAATAAATTTCACCATAACATTCAGCATTAACCCTGTATTATTCATAAAATATATATTTTTATTTTCATCATGCTTCTTGTGTCCTGTAAAGTGAACAAATTGTACATCTACATCCTATATTACAAACAATGTTAAAAACAACTGAACTAAAAAGCATAGCTAGCTAATACAATTTAGCTCTTTGTTTTGAGAACTTGCTGAGGCAGCAGTGATTTTTAAATGAAGAGCACTGTTCAGTCAAAACAACATTTTTTAAGCACTTCTCCATTCAGAAGTGCAAACCATTATTCATGCATGTCACCGGAGGACATGCAGTCTCCACATGAAGACAACATACCACAGAGTTTTAAACAACAAAGTCAAAAAAACTTCGTTTTTTTTTTTTTTTTTTTTACAAGTAGCTCCCAATTCAATATAAATGTAATCTCAGATAACCTTTAACTGGATAAATGTGATTGGGCCTGTCACAATAAACAATAAATTAATTAATCGCATGATAAATTAAAATTTTCGACCTCATTTTCATTTATCGGCTTTATTGTTTCTTCGTGTCTCTTTCTACTGAAGACACTGGGTGACAAAAAGCTCAACCCTGGTGCTCTTCACTGACCCCTCCCTTTCTCATTAAAATCTGTTTTAACTGTCCAAAATCGCTTTTTTGGATCGTTAAAAGCAGCTAAGCTAAGCTAAGCTAAGAAGCTATGCTACAAGCTAAGCTAACAGGCTGACCTCAGGAAACCACACCGAGCATCCGCCGTTTTGGAACTGAAAAATAGGAACGAAAGACAGCCCATGTCACGTCAAGGGGCCTCCCTCCTATTTTTTTTTAGACACTGCTTGCTCTCTCACTATCCATCCTTCGATTCAGTCTTATACTGCCATCCAATGGTCAAATAAGGTACTACACACAAAAATTAACCAACATTTCTTCTTAAATTTGACAGTAATTAGTAATTGTTGTTAAATTTCAAACAATATTATAGTTTATCACAATAATTTCTGAGACAATTAATCGCCCAGCAAAACTTGCTATTGTAACAGGCCTAAATGTGATACAAGGCCATATAAATGCATTCTGTGGTTCATGATAGATTTTCTTTTGTTGTACAAACAGTAATCATGATTGACGAAATGTAATTAAAAAAAAAAGTTTCATGTTGCTTGACATTTCTGATCTAGGTAGTCACATACCCAGAAAGACCTTCTCTTTTCCCACAGAGTATGATCCACACACCACGAGCGTACGGGGGTTAAGAGTCACCAACTCAAAGGCTGTACTGGCTGCAAAACTGATGACCTCTTGCTGCGTGGGGAAGGTGTACTCAGGGCTGCAGTAGCTACACAAGCACAGTTTACACAGGAGAACCAGCTCAAGTTCTACACAATTCACACAGATTAATTGTAGCAACAAACGGTTTAAAAAAGGTCCTCACGTGGTGTCCAAGTACAGCGTCTGCACTCTGCAGCTGAGGAGCTCAGAGTAGGCCTCCATGGAGGGGTCGGCTCTGAAGTCACCGGTGTGGAGGACTGTCTGGCCATCGGGCAGAAAGAACAGCAACATGGCAGCTCCTGGACAACTGAGGGAGCAGACACAGGAAGGACGTGAGGCTGGAGAGGACAGGAGTGTGGGATCTTCAACACCAAACTAATGTTTCGGTCGAGAAAAAACCACCATACTTTTCGCCCTACAAGTCGCACCAACGTATAAGTCGCATCAGTTCAAAAATGTCTAATAAAGTGGAAAAAAACATCAATAAGTCGCTTCGCCATAGAAGTCACATCTACATCGACAATAAAGAATATCTGAATCTGAATTATTATACAACGTGAATAATAAGGTGTGTCTCGGTATAAATACCCGCTGTCAGAGCCAAAAGGACAATGTTTTTGCCCACGTCTGTGCTCTATCCTGTTAGCAAAATATTTCATACAACTATAACATTGTTCCTTCTTAACATAAAGTGATTGTGTTTGGCATAAATGGCAGCGACTGATATGGTCCTTCAAGGAATAATCCACTTTTAATTTCATATTTTAATGGTCATCATGGCTAACAGTAAAACCTGTTAGCTTATGTTTAGTTTAGTGTTCTCTTAAGTAACTTTAAATACACAAATAACCAATTCTGAGTTTTACATTCAAGGCCTGTGCAGCTTTTATTTATTTATTTTCAACTCCAAGTTCTCATGTGTCACAGACTGTGCTTAAAATATGTTGAAGCTGATGACCCGTTGGACTCACTGGTTGGCGTCTAGCAGGATGACCCGGACTCCTTCCACAATGACCTCAGTGTTCATGGGGAGGACGTGGACATACTGCTCTGCCACCCTCAGTTTGCTCCTCACCAAGTTTCCCGTGATCTGATTAAAAAAACATCATAAGCTTGGAAGCGTAACTGGAAATCTCACTCTAAGAAAAATGCATTTTAAACTGTGAGACGGAGCAAAATCTACCTAATTTTATAGTAAAATTGTTGTTTTACTGTTTGCACAAAAAAGAAACAACACAAAGGAAAAGATAAAAACAAAATGTGCATGAGGTCATAAATACCCAAATGGGCTTACATGGGGACGTGTAAATCATACTTCCTTCTTCTTATAAGTAAACTCAAAGAAATTATGAAAATATTCAGATAAAGATAACGGAACAAACATGACTATACGTCAAGATTCCCATTTGATACTTATTCACATCATAACTGTTAGTACAGAATTAGTAATTTTTCTTAAACAGATATGTGGATGGAGCTAAATGTGGAGAGTTGGTTAACAAAAAAGATTTTTGAAGTTTATGGATTATGGACTTTGGACAAGCCCAAATTAAATTACAAGAAATATGAGGATAAAGTGAACAATTGTACAAGGTTAATAAATTACTTATTTTAAAATATGGTTTAACCTTTTTTATAATCCCTAAAGATTTTGAGATCTTCTCACACACAGATTCACAATGATTCTTAAAACAAAGTTTCTCATGTTACAACATGGCGTGAAACAGATTAACAATAGAAGTTATATTTTATAGTGGTTGATGTTTAACTTACCTTGTTACAGTAGATTGGAAATGTGGAGCTCTTGGTCAACCCTCCGTAATGGTCCGAGTGGAAATGTGTTAGGAAGTATGCAGTGATGCCCTCAATCTCTCCATAATGAAATGCATCTATAACAAACTTTGTACCTGAATTCAAAGTATATATAACGTGTCACAAAAATGCACAATGTACACTTAATTTCATATTTAAAAAAACAATCACTGACCTGGAATTTTTTTATAAAACGGACAACGAGGTAATTGAACTTCTCCGTCAGATCTGGTCCACCTTCCTCTCCATCCCCTCTTCCCTCCTCTTCCCGAGTCTCCTTGTGGCCTCTTTAAACTCAAGTCATTTCCAGTTTCTGTGGACTGGGACGAAGCTGCGGTGGTGTTTTTTATCTGCTCATCTTGCCTTTGTCTTTTCTGGGCTGAGTTCCTACCAGTTGTCGGAACAGAGGACGCGTTTAACTCATTTGGTCCACTTTCCATCTCATTCTTCTCCTCTTTGAGCGGTTTGAGGCCAAAAAATACTCCAATGTCTGTCTGCTTCAAGCCAGAGGCCTGGCCCGCTTTGCTGTGGCCTTTATGAGGCAACATTTTTGGAGATCTTTTCACAGGGGACGTTGTCGATGAAGGCACTTGAGAAGCTGTACAAAGTTCCTCTGATTTAATCGTGATGTTAACGTTTTGGCTACAATGACCTTTTGAACTAAGAGTTTCTCGGAGATGTTCTAAGACAAGGCTCGACTGTGACTGAAAAGTAGGTCCACAACGAGCTCCTGGTTCAGCTCTGCTTGAAGCAACTGTGGTGACTTGATTAGCAGGTGCTAATGAAGAAACTGACACCACCTGAGCACTGGAAAGTGACGGATCCTTGAATGCCATTTCACCATCTTCCAAATTATCTATAAAATCAGCGAGGAGCTCGTCTTCACTCGAGAAGCTGTCATTAAACAGAATCACCGAGTCGTCTGCATCAGACTTGTCATTGTTAAAAAGAGCTTTTCTACATTCGTTACTGGCTTCAGTCTCTGCAGGGAGCTCAGACAGTGGCGAGTAAGATATTCTGTCATCACTTTTGAGAAAAGTTTCATCTTTAGGTAGAACTTCACAAGTTGGACTTCTAGTTATTTCCTTGACAGGAGTGAATGACATCTCTGTTTGACCTTGTGAGGATGCTGGTGACTTCTGGCCTTTGTTAGACCCTAACCAGCCTTTCTTTTTCCTCAAATCATCAGGGCCAGGAGAGCGCAGCAACAGAAGGCCATTAGTATGTTTTAACGAAGACATTCCAGTGTCGTTAACTTCAGGAGAGACGTTTTGACTGGACAATAAAGAAAGACTGAGAGCTCCGCCCTGAGAAGCTTCTAAAATACAACTGTCCTCGTCAGCGTCTATCAGTCCTGGTAAAGAAACGAAGCTTTCGTCCATGCTTGTTCCTGCTTGCTGAGTTGAACTGAGGACAGCTGTGCTGCTGTTTGCCCGACTGTGGGCCAGGAGTGTGTGGTTGAACTTCTTGTAATGGTTTGGGATTGTGGAGGAACACTGAAGACCATCTGGACATTCTGTACGAACAAATAAAACATTAACGAGTTAAGAGCAGAGTTGAAAATCTGTCTAATTCAAAAGCACCTTAACTGAAGAAATACTGAATGACTTTGAGCTACTTTTATGCAAATCGCCTACCATCCGTAAAAGTTCCTTCTGTTCTAACTGTGGCAGCCTAAAGTTAATCACTAGAAAAATCTAATTAAATATGATTTTGTAATTATTTTTATGCGTCCTTTTAAAGCAAAACTAAAACTACATTCTACTTCAGCAAAGCTAAAATGATTCTCTTCAAGCTAAAATCTTATAATAATCCACACGATTGCCAATTTTGATTTAATCTGCATGTGACATGTCCAATGACTTGATAAAATCATGAATCCCTAGCAGCTAACTGAACCCTAGACTTCATTTGATGCTCTGAGGGGCAAATATATAATAAACCATCTACAGCCAGTTTAGAATAGAAAATAATCTGCAACATCTGTTAAAAAATTGTACAAATAAATAAAAAAAAGATCACTACACAATGTGGTAAAAGTAATAAGAACTTACAAATAAAATTAAAACTCTTTCATTTACGGTAAATCAGAGGCACCAAACCCTGATCCTCATGGCCACTGTGTTGCAGGTTTTAGAGGATTCCCTGTTTCCAGTATTATACTGTATATTATAGAGGTGCTCAAACCTGATGATCAATTAATCAAGTGATTATCAACAAGGCTGCAACTTTTACTCTTGATTTTTAGAAAAAGAGAAAGCCTTTATAAAAGGAGTTATAAAAGGAGTTATAAAAGGAGTTATAAAAGGAGTTATAAAAGGGGTAACAGCTATTTTGCTGTGTGGTTTCATTTTGGTAAAATAAGTTAAATACATGTATTCAACTTTTTTTTTTAACACTGGTTCATATTGTAACATAAACACAGCCACTCAAGCACCAGACATTTAGCTCTTGCCAACAATTTATTTGGGTGCAATAATTACTGATCGACCCAGATTACAGATCTGGGTCGCTGTTCGGCCATGACCCATGCCACACCAAGAACTTCTGAGCTTTCTTTCTTACAGACACCCAGTGGGGGAAAAGCAAATGGGAGAAAAACCACACACCCTACTCACTACCCAGCAACCCCTGCAGCAACACAGAACATGTCATACTTAAGAACCAGTAACAGCACAACAGGAATAATGAACATGTAACAATAACTCTTAATACACTGTGTTGCTTAAACAATTTATTCTGGTATTTCTGAACATCTGTTGTAATGGGTAATCATGCCAATGGGAGAGTTGTTTAAAATGCAGGAAGAGATTAGATCGAACAGATGAAACCCCCCAAAACAGATCTCACATTCCTCACAAGTTGAAGACATTGCAGATAGGCCAGGAGCAAAGCCAAAAGCAGGAGGGGTGAAGTTTCTGGATTGTTGTGGGGAATATAAGCTCTTTGGCAAACATAGCTGAAGATTTTGACAAGAAGAGAACAAGAACATAGGAAGTATGAATGGTTGGTTGTCTCCAAGTCGCCCTGTGATGGACCTACCTGTCCTGGGTGTACCCTTACACAAGCACAGTGATTGCTGGACATGAGCATTATGTGTTTTACAAAGACATGTCTGCAAGAACATATTGCAGACTCTAAAGCCTCTGCAACCCATTTTCAGACTATGTAAGCAGACAGAACTTCAGACAAAATGGCAAAAGTAAAGTAAAGGTGACCACCGCGCTTCTTTACAACTAAATTTGACACATAACCTAATCATTAAACAGCTTGTGGAGTTATTCATATTATCAACAAATATGCTTTTTCCAGGTTCCAAAGCCCTCAGTACTTTACAAAATATTATTAACGCTGTTTATATTACTTCATCTCATCCATTAATATTGCAATAATATAAATGTATGTATATGAGAATTGATTAAGTCCTATTATTATTTACTATAATTGTACATGTCATCAAGGTGAGGGTGTGTGCTCTTTATCTGACGTCAGTGTCAGCTTCTTGTGGATGTCTGTACCTTTACAGTTGTCCCTGGGGGTGTCCAGACATTCAGCAACGTGCCATCTCTGGGACTGCACAACCAAAATGAAGAATGGCATCTGACATATGGGACAGTAGTCTTCAGATGATGATGTCTCAGCTTCAGCTGCATTGTTGCCATTTTGGATTGTCTCTTTAGCAGGAGACGACCTAAAGGACGCACTGCCAGACTCTATACCTCCACTTTCAGCTGTTTCACTCTTCTCCTTTGACTTGACTGGGAGAGAAGCGTCTTTCTTGGATGTTTTCCTGGATGTACATCTTTTTTTGGTCACAGACTGCGATTCCTTATTTTTTCTTTTCTTCTCCAGAGGCTTATACTCCCAAATGTCACTTTCAGAGTCGTCCTTCTGTGACATTTGAACCAGCGATGTTGGACTGTTGTACAAGAACGGCTTGACATTCCGCGGTTATGACAAAAGTGATGCGATTCCTTAATATAGTTATTTTAAAATCTTTAAAAATATTAATTACGAAACATAACTTTACATAATTATATAAATTCCTTTGGTCCTGCACGCGCACAGTCCCTGCCCTGAATTAGCAACACTTACCGCCACAGTACAATACTAAACAAAGTAAATACAGCAAGATAAAAATGAACTGCACTTTCGACACTTTACTAAGATTTTATTATTTAAGTGATTTATTTTACGTCTTGAAAAATAGCGCACTAATGCTGTCATTTATTTTAGTTAAAAGTAGGCTTGGTACTAAAAACACAACTTTACGGTAATAAACTTTTTTTTTTTTAAACTTTTGTATCGAAACAGTAACGTGAATCTACATTGTTGTCTCCAAGCCCTGCTGTGATTGGTTGTTAAGATTAAACGGCTGTGATTGGTCGATTCTCGGCAGGCAAATGATGACGCCATTCTCGAAGGTAGGAAAGAATTGTCGGTGTAAACATGGCGTCCCAGTGCAGTCTCTCAACACTGTTTTCCATCCAGAGTCAGCTCGAGTGCGCCTTGGATGAGGCTGCCACCTATACAGAAAAAGAACAACTTGTTTACGATTATCTGGAAAAATCAGACGGAAGAGAGGACCTTAAAATCTCCGATTTCCAGACAGGTTTGCTAATATTAAATCTTAGCTTCTATCAAATCAGCTCTACAAGTTTGACAAGAGTCTGAAACACTGCAGTTTACAGCTTACAATTATCCTTTTTGTCAATAAGTTGTTACAGCTGTAAAGCAAATTCCGACCAGTTGTGTGTGTGCTTCTTATAATCACATTTCAAAAAGCTAGTTAGCTTCTCTAGTCCAACTCAGTTAAGCTGCAACAAAGTTGTAGCTCTAATAACAAACAAACAAACTTTGCTCAAACTGGAAGCAATTGCTTTACTAAGGTTTTACAGACATCTCAGTAATTTCAAAATTTCCTGTTGTGTGACATCTCAGCTAAGACAGCTCATTAAATAAGTCAGTTTTCTTGTGGTCAATTTTTTCTCTATAAGGAGGTTGTTTGTAATTATACAGCATTTTATTGCAAATTATTATGTTTTTCTTTTTGTATTTATTGAAATATTCCTTTTTAAAAGTAAACTGTCAAATGTATTAACTGAACTGTAATGTTTATGATAGAAATAAATATGGTAGCAGGTCAGTATTGTAAGCTTATTTTTTTACGCCATTTTGTTCTTTGTTTTATATTTTATTAAGGTCCTAGGCCTCTTGTGCATCTTACTAACCAATAAACACAAGGGTGCCAAAATTACCAAAGGTTTAAATTTACCAGAGACAAAATTACACTTTCTCCCACCCACTTTAATATTAAGTACTGGCTAAACTGGGATAAAACCTTTTTCCTGTAATAACACACCAGTGAGGTCAGATATACCAAGTAAAATATACCTGTTTTTTGTTATACAGTAGTACTTTGTTATAGTTTTTTAAGTCAACACTGGCAAAAGCTTTACATTTACTTGTCTTTTTTTTTTTTGTCATCAGAATCATGTTTTGTTTACTGGTACTTTAATATTAGAACTATAAAAATCAACAGGTTAATCACCTGCAGAGTGATCATGTTGCTTGTCAACAATGTATTAGTACACCAGTAGATGGTGACTTATGGCTTGTATAAGTTCCTCTCATCCTGCAATTATTATTAAAAGCCACAAGTTTCTCACCGTATTTTATTTTTTTGTCTCAGTGAGTTTACACAGTAAAGCTGTGCATAACAAAGTCAAATCTTCAATAATTACTGTTGAAATGTGGACATGTGAGGCTACATCTGATCTGTAGACAGCTAGAAGTTCACAGACGGTTACAGAATCATAATCCTTGGGTTAAAAAACTGAGCTGAACCCATTCATAGCCTCTTTGCTGTAAATAGTAGTAAAACAGTAGTGCAAGAATTAATTTTTTTATCAGCATGCAGGGATAAATTACTCCTACTCCTTACTAAGCATTTGATGTGTTTTTTAATCACTTATTTGTTCATTTATGCATAATTTTGTTTTTGTGGACTGCCTAAATTAGCTATTCAGTTTCATTAAATAATCTTGCAGACTGATAATTATTCTTGACAATCAATCATCAGCACATTAAAAACTCATAATAACTCCCATCAGTTTTGTTTACATTCTGTAAAATTCCCAGTGGTCTTATCAAACAGAATGAAAATAATAAAACCAGATTTTTACTTGTAAAGTAAGTGTTAAAATACAATATATATTCTTAAAAGGATAATTCAGATATTTTTAAAATGGGTTCAGGTGAAAGGTTTTGATCAATAAATGTTTTACCAGTTGTAGATAGGTCTTTGAACGACCTCAATTTGAAGAAATAGATTTGTTTGACTGTACAGCTGAGTTACTGTTTAGTCCAGATTAGAACAGATTTGTTGGAATATGATGGGATCATTGTTCCCTCTGGTTTACTTCAGGTTTAGAGTGGCTGAACACTGAAGGACCTCTGTCTTTGAACAAGGAGCTGGCTGGTAAAGTGGTGCTGCTGGACTTCTTCACTTATTGCTGCATCAACTGCATGCACATCCTGCCTGACCTGCACGAGCTGGAGAAAAGACACACTGTTAAAGGTTTGTGCACTCCGTGGCAGTCTAGATCCTCTGTGGTTGTGACAATAAAAATATAAGGCAGCTTATGGTTGTTTTAAGCATCATCACTGAAAAAACAAGAACAACAAATCTGTTTATGAAACTTTTTCTGTGAAAATTATAAAAACCATCTACTACAAAAGCTGCTCATTTTTATCTCCTTGATATTATTTCATCAGCACCGTGGCAGCACGGTGGCACAACTGGTAGAGCTGCTGCCTCTCAGCAAGAAGGTTGCCGGTTCGAATCCCGGTCCCGGGGCCTTTCTGGGTGGAGTTTGCATGTTCTCTCCGTGCATGCGTGGGTTTCCTCCAGGTACTCTGGTTTCCTCCCACAGACCAAAAACATGCACGTTAGGCTGACTGAACCTTCAACATGTTCAAGACTGAGACGAGACATGAATCAGAACAATCAGATGTGACTGCATCTACATGGAGCTCCTTTTCAAAAACAAGCCCAAGGCAGAATCAAACACGTAATTTAAAACTACATACTTTAAAATGGAATGAAGAAGATGAACGATAAAATGAGGAAACAGTCAAGAGATTGTTATCAATGATTTGTTCAGGCACATACAGGAATGTTGCTCTACGAGCTTCATTGCTGCTCCTCCTCCGTGCTATAGCTCCATCACAGGTAGAGCTCTTAAAAGCCAGGACAAGTCCCTGCTTGTGACATTATCTGACGTTGAGCAGAGAATCACCTTCAAGACTTTTGATTGTTTGAACGAATTGTAAGTACATTTTGTTGTATGCGCCTTTATGGATGGATGGATGGTTGGATGAGGTCAGGTCCTCTAGGGAGTGTGATGGTTCTGTTCAGGATTCTAGCTGTTCATAGGACTCCACTCTTCTGGACAAAAGGTCTCTGATGTTGTTCCTGGGATCTGTTGGAGTCACTCTTCCAATTTGGGGGTCACAGCGCCAAGTGGTCAACAACCACTGGGACTACTGAAGCTTTGACTCTCCACAACTTCTCTATTTCCTGTCTAACTCTACTGCTCTTGTGCTGAGGTCCTGTTCTTGTGCTGCTCTTGTGCTGAGGTCCTGTTCTTGTGCTGAGGTCCTGTTCTTGTGCTGCCATGATTAGTGCCTCTGTGCTGTCCTTCAGTCCAGCCCTCTCTAGCCACTGGTAGGATTGTGCATGCTGTGCAGGGGCTTATCTTCTTGTTCCTCCTCTTCAACTTTGGGTTTCTACTGCTGACTGAGGAGACATGCACTCGTAAGTTCATCAATGAGTCTCCTGATGTTCATCTTGTATAGTGGCTCAGACATTCACTAGTCCTCTGCCTCCATCCTTTCTCTTGGGTGGTGGGGCTGGACTTTGGGTGAAGCTCTCCATGCATTTTTGAGGAGCTTTTGAGCCTTGATGTCTGTGGCTTCTATCTCCTTCTTTGGTCAGGCTATTATGGCTTTTAGCTGCTTCTTCAGAATCTTTTACTTTCTGTAGTTACTTGGTTGTTGTTGACTTTCTTATGGCCTAATCATGATTGTCATTTGCCCGTGGGATTTCAAGGTCTTTGAAGCTTAACATCTGCACTGTTGCCTTCAGGTAGTTCAACCTCTTCAGTTTAACATGATTGTAGGTCAAAAGACCCCAAAGTGGCAGACTGAAGAGACTCAGACACAGATTTACTAAAATAAGTGTTTTTATTTACAGTGCGAGGATCAAGAGTTTGGCTGTGGGAGGAAGCAATAAACAGATGACGTTTCTGATTTTCTGGTTTAGTAGTCGATTGTTTGTAGAAGTACTGTATTTTTACTGTAGTTTGTTTTGCAGGTTGCATTGGAGACGGGGAGATAAAAGGTCCTAGATTTCCCAATGATGAAGGAGGTGGAATCCAGAGAGGTGAGTAAGGCAGTTGAAGGTGGTTGGATTGTGGAGTCCAGAGTTGGATTCAAGCTGAGTCTTGGGTGTTCAGGTTAATGGTCCAGACGAAGTCACGAGAGGCCAGGAGAAAGTCGAGGAGACACAGCAGAACAGAACATAGGCAATTATTGCTCCAGCGCTGGTTGAATGCCTGGCAGGGGGTTACGTAGTGCAGAGGTGAGGGAAGGAAATCAGGTGTGTGTGTGATTGGTTGGTTGATTGTCAGCTGTGGGAAAAGGTGGTTATGGCAGAAAACTAGGAATCCCATACAGTTGTTCAAGGTTTTTGTCAAGAACTTTTTTGACTCTACCTGGATGACTGAGAATCTTCACCTGTGTAAGGGGAATTTAACATATCACATACAAAACAGTCCGTCGCTGGGCCATTTATTGTGCGACACTGAGTAAGCGCACACGTTCATAAAAATTGAACTTTGCACGGACATGCCCTGTGGGCGTCCACTTTGACTCTAATCCGATACGCACGGACCTCCACGGACTGATGTACGCCCGAGTATACTGGAGGCTTTAGTGGGGACGCTGTCTGCTCTGTGGTACAGAGTCCTGACGACTCCTAACTTGTGCTCCAGGGGGTGATGGCAGTCAAACCACAAATACTGCTCTGTGTGGGTGGGTTCATTTCCATAAGCAGAACAGAAGTCGTACTGCTTTTGTATTCAGGGGCAACGGGAGTGGGAACAGAGCATAACCCTGGTATGTGTCACAGTTGATGCTGACTTGTGCAACTGGCTTTGACTTGGTCTCCGAGTTCTCAATGAAAGCTCTTACTGTTCGGTTGATGTTGCCAAACCTCATTTTCCAGTTTAAAGTCGGATTCTGCGCCTCAACCTCCGGTTTCCCAGCTGTCATTTAAAATTCCATTCCCTGTTTGCAGTTTTGACACAACTATTTTATTTATTTCAGGTTTGCATCCTTTTAAGATAACTAGTTAAAAAATACAACTCTCACCAACAAACACGGCACCATGGGACAGTTGCTGTCAACCTTATTAAATGTGCTGTTCTCATGGAAAACTCTGTATTCATCTGCATTCAAAGATGTTATTTTGTTCTTTTTTTTCAGCTCAGAGCAGTTAATCCCATTTTTTGAGTCACTGCTTGAAAATTGACCGTTTGTTGGTGTAAAAATCAAGTTGACACACAAAAAGCATCTTTCATTCCTGTTTTCTCCAAGTCAAAGTTTCAAACTCTTTTTTTAATATTGTCACATTTCCCGTTTCATCAGAACTTTGCAGCTCCTTTAGTCAGATTTAGTCCCTGTGCATCGTCGTTCTTGGTTTTGTTAGGATGTTTTGGTGCATCCTCCCACATTTTCATCTTTTTCTTCTCCTTTCAGCTTTTCCCTCTTCAGGGGTCGCCACATCAAGTCATCCTCCTCCATCTCTGTCCTCTGCATCCTCTGTCCTCACTCCAACTACCTCCATGTCCTCTCTAACTGCACCCATATACTGTATCTCTTTTTTGACCTCCCTCTTTGTTTTATTAACAGACTACTCAGTTAAAAAAAGATTTAGAATGTGGATGACAGGCAAAATGAGACAAAACATTGAAATCAAGGTTTTGCTCAAATAATCTAGGTAGAAAATCTAACAAAGTCAAGTCAGGTCCTCTGGATGTTTTTTTTTTTTTTTTTTTTTTTTTTTTAACAAAAAAAACAAAAACAAAAACAAAAAAACAAGAAAGCAAACTTTTTAAATTATTTTGTTCATCAACAAAAAGAAACCGTCCAGAGGACCTGACTTGACTTTGTTGGATCGTTACATAGGCACAGTGACATCAGTTTTAGCACAAGTTTCTGAACAAGAAAACAGCAAACATAAACTTTTTATTGGTCCGTCTGAATGAAGTGGTGGCTCACAGTAACTTGAATATTTGAATGATAAAATGCTAATGATTTTACATACTCAACTTCTATGGGTTTAACTTGTTTTTTGTTTGTTTGTTTGTTTGTTTGTTTTCTTCAATATCACTTACTCAATAGTTATACACTGAGTCAAAAAGAAATAATATGCAGACTGATACGCTCTTAAATCTGTTGGAGGACAAAATGCAAAAAGAGTTCATGAAGGTGAGATTTGTTGATTGTTTCCACTCCTTTAAGAGGAAAGTTATTTCTGGCAGTCAGACAACAGTGAAGTGGCAGAAGATCTTAAACAAAACTTGAGTCGAAAAATTGACCTATGGCCAGGAAAATGTCTGACCATAGGGCTGACACATTGTCCAGATTTAAGTCTGAGTTTAAGACTTTACTTATTGATAAATCATATAATTTGGGTTGGATTGTTATGCTGCCTTAAGCTTAGACTAGAGAACAGATTGACCTCATTTCCTTAAATTAATTGTT
>JARVLU010000489.1:16293910-16313205 GCA_031762415.1 Simpsonichthys santanae
CCGAGTTATGTACAGTACTTTAGAACAGGCATCAAGAAAGCTGGTTAAAAAAAAAAAAAAAAAGGCACTCCAATAACATGAAAGACTTTTATTTAACTTGGAGAAATAGCCCTCCGTAAAACAAAAACTGAATATTATTCATCTTTAGTAGATCCCAGTAAACTTCAGGTATCAGTTCAGTACTATTGCTAGACTAATGAAAAGTCCCATCTCTGTTGACCCATGTATCCCTACAGCTACAAGTAGTGATGACGTCATGAGATTCTTTATAAATAAAATTAAGAGAAAATTCAAGCCATCCTTCCTACTATTGCCTCCAATTCCCTGTCAGATGAGGCAGCTTTAAAAATGTTACTAGAACCTGATTTATGTTTGGACTGTTTTTGAGCTCTGAATTGTCAAAAATAATAGCTCCACCCAAACCATCTACATGACTGCTAGATCTCATCCCAACCAGACTGTTTAAAGGCTTTGACTGCTGGAGGACAAACCGACCACCTTTCCTCACTCTGCTGCTGTCATTACTTGCTCTACTCTACCCACTTGTATTTGTCATTGTTTCTATCCTTATATGTTTTGTCTTTTGCCCCAATAGAAAGTACACCTGGACCTGTCATCCTATGTTTGTTTCTCCTTCCTGTTCTCTCAAATACCTGCCAGTCGAATTAGATGTATACTGAGCCTGGTTCTGCTGGAGGTTTCTTCCTGTTAAAAGGGAGACTTTCCATTCCACTGTTGCCATTGTGCTTGCTCAGGATGAGAGACTGTGACAAAGTGAAGATTCAGCGCAATCTGATTGCTTTCTTCCATAAAGTTTTACCAATTGGCTTTTATAATACTGTATATGTGAATGTTTATGTACAATGCCCTGAGACGACTTCTGTTGTGACTTGACGCTATATAAATAAACTGAATTTAATGAAATTGAGTTAAAAAGACTATTATAGCACCTGTCAAAGGAGGAAAGGTAATGAAAACTGCAGAGTTACAATGGGCTATCAATTAGTCAGCTGTATGTTTGCCGTTTACAGGAGTCAGCACAAAACAAATCATAGAAATAATTTTTCATCTCCGTAACAATTCGGCATGGAGGTGAAGCCATGTTTGATTCGGAGAGGACCAGAAAATGAGTTCATTAGCTGAACAGCTCCTACCTTCCTGTTGTGTTTCCAGCCAGGAGAACACTGACAAGTGTTTCTATTTAAAGAAAGGGAGCTGTCACTGTGATTCATGTTCATTACTGTCACCTAAACGATCTCCTTTATATGCTGCTACAGCTGAAAAGTTTTTAAAAATTAGTTAAGAAACTTTAATAGTTTAGGAACCACCGTGTTGGGCTCATTCGTGAAACCTTCATCCTACATGTTGACTAGGAATGAGGGTTAAAAATCCATTTAACGATGCATCACAATTGCAAAACAATTTTAAAATTGCAAAAATCACCACGTATTTAGTGATAAGAATGTCCTGTTGAGGAATGTCAAAGCAGAGCTTGAGTGGTTTATGGTGTACAAACTACAAGAGACAGACCAAAACATAAAACAGCACCTTCTGCACTGAAATCCAGTGTTGGGAAGTGTTTCCCCTTCTATGAAATGACAAGAGCCACAACGCATACAAGCTGAGGAGGAAGTAAAACAGGCGAGAAAGTCACAGCATCCACCTAACTCAAAAAAGGCAAGGCAACTTACAAAACTTATTTCAACTTTTACTGTGAAGGACTTGTGTCCACATTCAGTAGTTCAATCAAAACCAAAGCTTGTTTAGTTGTTTGGAGACACAATAGAACGTGATATGTCAAAAATATTACACAGCCATACAACAGCAGCATTTCCCCTACCATTATCCAAGGAGGGCGCCCTGCCTACCAAAGTTCAAACACTTTTAATTAACATGTAGTTCTGCGGATGGTGATTTAAAAAAACTAAATCAATATTTTAACCTGCTCTCAACCCTAACAGATGTCTAAAGCTCAGATGTGAAACATCAGCCACCCACTGATATTTTCATTCTAACTCAAGGTGTGTCAAGTTTTAAACATGGGTTCAATGAGCTCTGAACAAATTGTCCAGCTTGTAAATAAGAAGTGATAGGACTTTCTTTGTCCTTAAAAAGTCAGATTTCCTTAAAATTAAAAACAAAACACGTTTGCTGATTTATGAGCTTTACATTACTGCTTCTGTGTCCATTTCGTTAGCAAAGCAGCATGAAAAAACACCAATACTGAACATTGTGTTGCAAACACAAGCTTTCCCTTTATGACGGCGACCCCCTCAGACGTTTAACTTTTTAACAATTATTGTAAATTTTGTATATTTTTCTAACCCCAAGATAAAGCAAATGTATTTCTCAAGACAAATAGAAACAAAACTTGTACGACAAACATTTAAACACATACAGAAAGAACTCACATCTCCCACAACAAAAACAAAAACTGACCTAGTACCGTTCTATGTGACAATAACAATGAAGTGATGAGAAAGTGACAATAAGATCTTCAGATGCGGTTTGGAAGAGACAAACGCTACATGCTCTATTCAGGGCCCAGTCTGTCCTACCCCACAGAGGAAAACACAGACAATTTATGTTACAGGTAATAAGCTTCTTGTTTCTGTGACATAAAAAGACTGAAGGGAGCTGAGGATCATCCACACTGGAGAGAACGTGACCAAAACAGAAAGTCAAGATGTTCAGTTCAAATCAGAGTGAAAAGATAGTTCCTCAGTGCATCACACTTTTAATGAATTGTAAGGGGACAGTTAGTGATGATGAAGACAAAGTTAGTGGCCTGGAACAAACAAGGATAACAAATAATGCAGTCCAGCTGTACTTCCTTTTAGCTTCTCCAGTTCAGCACATCATGCAGCTAAACAATAATTCGAAGCGTGCCTCTAGCTCTGAAACTAATAGAAAATAGGGCTGAACAATTAACTGCATTTGCAATAATATTGCGATATGATAATCGCAGCAGCTGCAATTTGACTGGTCACGTGCTCTGGTTACTTGACTTGCGAGTGAGTGGAGCAAAGCAGAGCAGGGAGCGGGAGAAGTAAACACTGCGCTTTAACTGGTTGCATAATGGTGTCAGGCCCAACAGAAGCTGACACATCTGAAAGTTTGGAACCAAAGAGCAGCAGCACGTCTGTTGTTTGGAATTATTTTGGCTATAAAAAAAAAGATGCTGCACAATGACATGTATTGTGCAGAACCTGCCTTGCTGCTGTCGCTGCTTCTTGAGGTAAAGCCACAAATCTTTATCAACACTTAAAAAAACAACACAAAGACATTTACGATGGTTGCGTGGCTAGAATGTCAAGTCCAGTGCTTCAACTTAAAGTAAGCAAAGTAGCAGCCGACAGGGATCACTGACCGAACTGTTCGAAGGTATTACTCCATATGAACATAATTCAAAATGGCACACAGAAATAAACTCGAGCAACAACGAAGCTCATAACAAAAGACATGACGCCCGTTAATATAGTGACCAAGCCTGGGTTGACAGCTTTGGTAAACCCAATGGATAAACGGTACACGATGCCCTCGCACACACATTTTAGCCAAGTTGCTATTACGGAGCTATACAAAAAATAAATAAATGCAGAAACAGTTGCACTGGAACTGAAACAGATTGATTTTTTTGTGTGCTCGTGTTCATTGAAAAACACGAGAAAACAATATTGAAAAAACAATAATTTATTAAATTGCAATATTGAGGTTTAATTTATTTATTTATTTATTTTTTCCGCAATTTGAATATTTTCCAAAATCGTTCAGCCCTGGTAGAAAATGGGAAGAAATGCTTTTGATCAGCTATAAAACCTGAGTTTGACACATAATGTTTAGGATAAGAAAGGCCAACAAATGCACAGCTGCTCTTGGAATAAATTAAACTGTAGATGAAGCGATCTGGGTGTAGTAGTGCAAAAAAAAATAATAAATAAAATTCGGATAGCTGTGATCAAAGCAAGAAATAATTCAACATTTGATACTTAATATTTAACATTACAGTATATACACTGTCTTTTTCAGCGACAGTGTTTTTCTTAGCATTATGATTTAGAATTTGATATTTTTAATTAAAAATAAAAATCAGGAACATCATGAAAATGAAAATTGTAAAAATGCTGCAACACCTACAACTACTAGAACTCCAGTAACTAGTGCTGATGCTGTCACCACTAATGCTCATCTGTGACAAAAACTTAACTCAGCGTAAGTTGAAATTAATCTGTTGAAATAAAATCACATGTAAAATATGTAAAATACAAATCTTGGCATCATCCTCAATTATGCTGAGACTCTTTCCTTTTTAAGTGTCCAAAAATACTAAAACTTCATTTTCATAGCTCTTGACAATTACATCAACTTAAAAGTAGTGACACACACAAATTCAGTCTGGGTCACACAGTTTAGAAAAACACTGCGTGGAGTTTGTGCTAAATAATTAGTGTCTCGACTGCTGCTGTTGGTGACTCAGACTGGACTCAAGATTCAAGATCATGAGCAGATTTTCAGTTGCAGTCCCACCAGTTCTGCCTGCAACCAAGTAACTCATGCGTTCACATTAAAGAGGAAGATTTTTGAAAATAACTTTTTGTTTTGCACACAGCTTGAAAAACTATATTCTTATTATAATGTACTCTCACCCGATATCTTACTCATCTCTCTGTGTACCCACTAGCCTTTGTGTTTATGAATTAGTTTGCTTGAGTACACTTGAGTGCCTGCAACAAAATTAAGAAGGGTTTGAGATGCCTGCGACAACTCTGACCACTTTAAGAAAAATATATAAATTCAAGCAAAAAGACCAATTCTGCAACCAAAATTAGAGCCTGCAACTGTTTAAAGACATTTTGGAGTCCCCTACCTGAATGCCAGTCGCAAAAAAAAGTGGCAAGCAGTTGCAGCCCAGCGAGATAAAATAAACAAATTGTTTTGTTTAAATTAAATGTGTGAAAAGCTGAAAATACATTGCATGATTCTGAATATACCATGCAAATTGTGCTGCACGTAATCCTCTGCATGCAATAGCCTGAAACCGTCACCAATCAGTTCACTTTGATAAGAGGGGGATCATATTTAACATGCATGTTAAGCAGATTGTAATTACGCTTCATATTTGCTGTTGCATGCACGTGCGGTCTGCGTGGGGAAAATACAGCTTTCTTTCTCTCTTGGCTCTTTAAATCTACAAACTAAATCAACAGAGAATCCAACAACAAATTAAACTTTTGTGCAGCGGATTGTTTGTAAAGAAAAATAAGCAAATAAGTCTACAGAGCAAAAATATGAACAGTAGGAATAATACTACAAAGCCACCACCATAAATGATTTCCACCCATTCACACACAAACACAACACCTGAGCTACCACAAACATAAAATGCAACTTACCTCTGACTAGACTTTTGAGGGTCCATATTTGGACCCACATCCATCACGACAGTGTTTAGTAAAAACAAAAAAGTGACAAATTACAAATGTAGCTACATGAGGCATGCAGGGGTCAATAGGGAGGTGAAGAGTAGTACAAAATGATTTATGTTGTGCAAATGACCGTTGTGTCCTTTCTTTCTGAATGAAGTCAAGACGAGCAAGAAAGAAGGGAATTCTTACCCTTCCCTCAAAACTATAAAAACTGGGAAGTACAGGTATTTTCAACCAACTACAGGTACAGCAAGTCAGCGTACCTTTAGAAGGATTTATGTTGCAAAATGTACATTTCTGACCAGTGTGAGAAAAGTTGTCAAATTTCTTTGACCGCCACAGATGTCTCGCCATATGCTCTCCGATCCATCGTGACGAGGGAGTTAAATAAATCTTATTTGTACAGTATTTACATTGTGTAAAACATCAGGACAAGTCTTTACATGTTGACTACAGAAAAAATATCCAAAAACCCCATAATGAATGGCTACAAAATAAAAACTCCACTCAACACGATCATTTCCAAAACATATAACACAATCAGCGATTGTGAATCCACAACAGTCAATACTGAACAGAGTGTATAACATGGACTATAAATAAATAGATATATCCTGAAGCAGCTTTAACTACATCCACTTTACCACACCATCATGCTAATAATCACCAAACAAGCAACTGAGATGGCACATATGTCAATGAAAGATGAATACTCTGTTGTTTTAGCAAGTTTGAGCTCATTTGCATTTATGTGATTTATAATACATTAGCTAAAATACGCTGTAAGCACTACAGCCATCTGTTTTGACTTTTGAACAAAACGTTAGGATCCTGGAAACATGATTCAAGTTAGTATGAGGGTGACCCGAACGAGTAAAAAAAAAAAAAAAAGAATCAGCAGAAAATCTGGTTTCAATTACAGTATCTTGAAAAAAATAAAACAAAAATCATAATTCTGCGAGTTTAAATCCTTTAAGTTCTTCATAATAATTTTAACTCTACCAGGTCAAACAGTAGAAGAAATTACAGCCTCCAAATGTTAGCTGCCACTGCTGTTTAGGTAAATATTAGTAACAGTTGAGCAAAATGAGAACCTTCAAAATTTGATGAATGTGCTTGAAAATGAAAAATCCTTGCTATGGTAAAACAGAGCGATATAAATGAGGAAATGTAAATAAACCAACTTTCACTAGCTGCCCCCAATTTTAGACCCTCTGAGCTCCTTCTGTAGCATCCCCTGTATTTTTCCATCACCTGCCTCAGGGAGTGTCAGTGTCCTCCGAGCTGTCCTGGAAGGACTGGGTCAGAGAGGCAAAAAGGACAAACTCACATCCGTACTCTGGGTGGTGTAACCCCCGCTGGGCTTAGCTGAAAATCTAACGAGCTAAATTTAGCTCTGAACCATGGGATTCGTCCTCAATTTTAACTCTTAAAATGTAGGTTGAGTCGAATAGATTCAAGTGCAGAAATGCAAGCCGTCTGAGAAGAGGTCGAGATAACTCAGGAGGACAAATGACTGAACATCTACAAGGAAAAAACAACAAACAGTTTGTTGGGGTTTGTATTAATCACTTATGTTGCTCAGTGGGTTTTTTTCAGTGTGTCCTATTACACAGTCTCCCAATCAGCAGAACTATAAATAGCTGTGTGAAGCTCATCACGAATTAAAGGGATGTTTGCATAAATTAATGAACAGAAGAAACAAATAAATGAAGGGGAGCTAGTGACTGTCCTCTACCAAATTCACATTTTGTTTTGCACAAAAAGAAAGATTAAATTATTTTTAAAAAGTTTGTAAAACAAATAGCAGTAAAATATACTTAACAATTCAAATCTAATACAGTAGTCTCTTGCTACTTCGCAGTTTGTTTATTGTGGACTCGCGCTATTGCGGTTTTTCAAAATAAGACTAAACATGACACACAATTGGCTGATTGATGGATGAGCTGCACGATCGGCACAACATTTTAATTTAAAATAAATTATTTAGCACCTCCTGCACCTTTGTGCAGCCCATACTACAGGATAAGCTTCCTCCTGCAGCTGATCAGCTGTTCTCTGTACAGAACAGAGAAGTGGGCGTGGCCAAGAACGCTTGCAGGTGGCAAAGAGAAGAGAAGGCAGGGAGCTGAAAACATGACATTCTGTGCTCTTTTAGAGCATTTAGAGTAGCAGTTTTTCACTTGTCATGGGGCTTCAGGGTACGGATCCCCCGCGATAAACGAGGGACTACTGTATTATCAAAATGCCAAAAACCAGATGTCAAGAATCATGTTCATGTTTAAGAAAGAAATGAAGACATTTAATCCGACTTTAAACCCCGCTGCTAGAACTTGTCAGTCCGGTGCTGCCCAGGAGTGACTGCTGATGTTATCACACAGACGGCTTGTTAGTTTTCAAAAGGCAGATCACAGGAAAAGTTTCCAGGGTTCCTGCTGTTAAACCCACACTTCTGTTATAATAAACAGCTGTGGGGTCTGGCAGCACAGCCGATTAAATCACCCGTTTCCTGTTTAGCAGCATTGTTTGAGAGAAAAATCTTTTCATTCCTTCATTGAAACGTGTCACTCACTTGGTCTTCTTCCGGATCTCTTCCACCAGTTGTTTGATGTGATCCTCCATGAACTCGATTTTCTCCTGCTTTCGCGCAAGAGCTTTCTGCAGACGGACTATGCGCTCTACCAGCACAGCTTTGTCCACCTCCGGGAAGCTGTCAACAACCATCACAGAGGGACCTGACTGGCTCTCTGGTGACCGCTCTTCAACACTACTGCTCCCAGCATGGCGTGCGTTCAAAGAACCTGGGGCGTGGAGAGAATAAAACAGAGATTAACCTATAAAACAGGTGATTGTTGTGGTTTTGTGACAACTTCATGTGTGCTCTATGTCTTCCAAAAAGAATAACGCAATTCTTAAGGGTTATTTTACATTACAAAGCAAAATATACATCCTTAAATATGATGATTACTAAAACCTAATCAGTTTGTTTATATATCAGGTGTGGAATACTAACCAAATCTCAGAGCAGTACCTGAGGAACTGGAGCGACTGCCCATGCTGCTGGCGTCTCGGTCACACCCTCCATTCTCAACCTGCTCCAGCCTCTTATGAGCTGTGGAGGAAAAATAATTAAATCATATGATATCAACAAATCCACAACAGCTTTTACACATCCGCTAAAACCCAGAATATGTTCGAGCATAAGTGTTGTGCACACTTGTGAATTGCAACTGAGAAAATAAGCTGCACCACTGATTTTTTTTCTCTCTCCAATATTTAGCCAACAGAAAAACTATTTCCAAATAGGTAAGTTAAAGTGAGAAGCTTGAATATGTAAATGTTAGGAGGAAGCGGCATTAAATAAAAACACTGACGTTCAATTTTATGACGAATATGAAAAAACAAGCATTAGAAATTTACATATTGGTGTCCGACCTTGTGTTAGTTGTTTTGTTAAGTCTTTGATATTAGCTGCTTGCTTCCGTTTCTGAGTCACCAGCTCATCCCTCAGCTCCTCCACTCTGGTTTTTAGTTGGGCCACTTCAGTCTGCAGAGCTGCCCGCACCTCCTGCAGACCCTGCACCTCCTGCTGCTTCTGGGCCTCCTCCTGTTTCAGCTGCCGTGACTGCACAATTAACAAAATCATCAGGAAAACAGAGACTTAATATAACATTAAATCCAAAATAAATGTTCTGGCAATAATATCTTCTAACTTTTGTGTTCAGCTAGTACAAATCAAGAGATTTACTTTCACTGTGCTTCAGAGAACATCTGACCTTGTCATTCAGCAGCCTGCTGGTCTCCTCCAGCTTCGCCTGGAGTTTGGTGAAGTTGACGGTGACCTGATCCAGCTGAGACTGCAGCGCGTTGCTCTCTGACTGCAGCTGGGCGTTCTTGCTGCTCAGTTTCTCTGTGAAGCCAAGTAGCTCAGCTTCCCGTTCCCTGCTGCCTTGAACATCTCGCTGGAGGTCAACTACCTGACTGGTCAGGCCGTCCACTTCCTCCTGAAGAGACGTGAGCTCCTGTTTGTCGCTGTATACAGAAAATAGGATGAAATATACTGTCTAAAATATTTATGTGAAACAAAAGTTAAAAATAATATACAGTATACTGTATATTTAAAATGCTTTTGATAAATCTGCAAAGGAGACAATAGTCAAATATAACAATATTAATTTATTTATGTGTGAATATGAATCTGTAAGGGTGAATCCCATTCTAGTTATCAAAAAAAAAACATGCTATAATGAAGCACAAAGTTAGAAACTTTCATTACGGTAAGTTTTATCTGGACACTTAAAGAAACATTAGAAAGACTATTTTGTCCCTTGTTAAAAACTTAAACATCCTGGTGTTTGACATAAGTTGATTATGTATAAGATGTCACTGGTTTGACCACTTACTTACAGAACACACCACCTCACTCCCATGGACCTTTCCTCTGTTAAAATCTTGTGCAGAGGCACACATTTACTTAAGGATGTGAGTAAATGTGTGCCTTTATGTCCTGTTTGTTATATTTATGTCCTGTTTGTTCTATTTACCAGGTCCAAGTCTGAATACCAAGCATTGTAAAATAGTAAAGATAAAATGTGCTCAAAAACATTTAACGTCCAGTATGTTTTAATTGTTCTGTATTTTCCTAACAATGCTGTAATGCCTTATGCTCTAAGGACTTTTTACATCTTTATGTTCCTCGTGTGCGAACAGAAAAAGGCAAGAAAGCTTTTAGCTTTTCTGGGCGATTGCAACAAACTGAAGATTTAAAGCAATCGGTTTTCTCCCTTAGCTGGAAAACTTTTACTAATCGTCACTTTGTGTGGTCGTACCGTTGATGCTGCTCCTGAAGCTCAGTGACCTCTTCGAGTTTTTCTCTCTGGCGACCAATCTCTGCCTTCTGTCGGTTAATGATCTCCCTGTACTTGCTCAGCTCATCCTCCCAACGTGGACGCTCGTCCTCCAGACACTTTAACTACAAGAAAAACAGAACTTCGTGTTGAACAGAGAAAACACTTGACTATAGAAGATGCTCAAGCGTTGATCTGCCAGACAAACCTTGGTGCGAAGAGTATCAAGCTCATCCATGCTTTCTTTGTAAGTCTTCTTTAGTTCCTCCAGCTCTTTAGCCTTTGTTTGGAGCATCTGCCAGAAATTTAGAATTTACTACTTGAAATTTGTATGCACTGTGAATGTGTGTTCACCTTCAGTTTGGAATAAAGTTCAGCAAGTTTAATCACAAGTTTATTCCTCCATCCCACTTATTTAAAAGGAAAGACAGCATCTAATTTCAGGGAAACCCAACTGTTGTCTTTGTTCCTGCGTGGAAAACTAAAATATGGTTTTGACATGTTTTGTCACATTTTTTGTTAAAACAAACAATTACTGACGCTACTGCTAGTTCAGTTTTCCAAGAAGTCATTAGCAGGCACTTGGTATCCAAGACAGCACAGCAGTAATGGGAGATGCTGCTGAATTCTATTTCCTTTATTCATCCCTTCGCATCCAATCTAAATTCAATCACCCCAACAGTAATGAAAACTGTTGTTTTGCATAATTTATGATTTAGTTGCTTTATCATGTGTGCATAACATACATAATAAAGCAAATGCTGTCCTGGACTGATGTAGCCAACAGCAGGGAAGGGGCACAGGCCAAAAATCAAGATCAACGCTAAAACCAGCCAGCCTTAAAAAAGAATTCAAACGAGCTGAACGCTCTCTGGGTGGCAACAAGCTAGGTTCAGTGGAAGGGAAGTTTAGCAGAGAATCTGACACGAGAAAATAAACTGAATTACACACAAAAAAAAAACTTAAGAATTTGTGATTAAGCTGAAATAAATAAAACTAAGCACACCCTGGAAAAAATGTAAGTGGGTGATGTCTTCTGGGTTTTATTCAAAACACGCAGCCTAATATTGATTACTTCTAGGACATTTATTTTTAAGTCTTATTCCCGTTAGAGTGTAGTGCTGAGAAAAACAGGCCACAGTGTTTGAACCGAGTCCAGTTGTGAATGAATGTCTGCCGGCAGAGCTTCAGAGGAAGTCTGAATCTCACCCTGAGTTAAACCTCAGAAAACAGCTGAAAAATAAAGACGTTCACTTCAGGAGTAAAACCATCAATAAATACACACAATAGACTGGAGGAACAACATTTAAAACAGGATTCAAAATGAGCTGCCTAAGCTACAATCTGTAAACAATAAAAAAAATACAAAAAATTGTAGAACACCAAATTTAAATCAAGTGAAAATCAAGTATATTTGAAAAGAGCACGAAGGGTGATGTGAACGGTTCTGCGACTCTGGTTTCTCCATTATAATCACATACAGATACCATATTATTTGACAAATACATGTTTTTAATAGTAAATATGAGTAAAAAAATTAAAGTAGGTATTTTTTAATAGCACCTTTAACAGATACATTTTAAGGTGCTTCACACCAAAATAAAAAAAAAAGTATAAATCTACTCTAGTTGTTTTCTCCACAGCTTGTTTGCACATGTGTATTCTTTAATTTACTATACTTACACAATAACTGAACATGTTAATGCCCCATATTATTTGTATTGCCATATAAAATGTTTTAAACATAGGCCTATTTTATTTGTGTTTTATCAAGTCTCTTAACTTTCACCTTTATCTGTTTATTTATTTATTTATTTTTACATATAAGAGCAGGAACAAACTCTCAGGGATTGTCAGGATGTGCAGCAAAACTACTGGTATAGTCCTGCAGAAGCTCACTGACCTACACAAGGGAGGTCAGTGAACAAGACCAGGCTGATTCTGGCAGATCCTGATCATCCACTCCATGGTGAGTTCAGGTTGCTTGTATCTGGACTTGGGTATCTGTTGCCTGGGTGCAGAACGAACAGACTGAAAAACCCATTTATCCCTGTAGCGATCAGGCTTCAAAATGAACAATGGTGATTGATTTTGTAGTTATTTTAGTGTTTTAATGTCTTGTCAAGTATGAATGTTATATGTCTATGGACTGTGAAACAAATTGCCCCTTTGGGATAATAATGATTCTTGAACTTAAAGGGCAGACTGGAGTAAATGCAGCATATAGTTAATCTGACTTGGCTCGACAGGAAAAGGATGCAGAATAAGATGATGGGTGTCACCTCCATTTGATCCGTTTGCTCCTGCTTGTGTTTCTCCAACTCTCCTTTGGTCTCTTTCAGTTTAGCATCCAGTTCATTGGACCTGAGCTCCTCCGATTCCTAATGGAGAGATGAGTCACAGATTCAGGAACATGAGGAGGAAGATGATGGACAACACATTGTCTGAAACCATAGTAAACGAAAGTACAACATAAAGATGATATGAACAAGAAAAAGGGTTTTATTTTTGTGAGGCTTATTCCACTCATTTTTATTATTTTCCTATAATAAATCACAACATATTTGTCCTCGTTTGCTGCGATAGAAAACACTGCTGATGACAGGAAACGACAGCTTAAGCTGATCGCTCTACAAGAGAAAAAATAACGCAGCTCTATACTACCATCATAAGGTAACGCATGAAAACTGCCTCCTTACCCCAAAAGTCTAAATAAATCCTAGACAATTCAGCTTTTCTCACAGAGCAGAATTTTCCTTCGTACAATGTTTTTGTGGCAAAGTGTGACGTCTGAAAATTACCAATATGCATAAACTATAAAAACCAAGCTTATAAATTATTATTGTGCCACAAAGCACAATAATAATGGTATTAGTGGTATGGTACAATGGTATGAGTCCAAGGAGAAAACCCAAACACACAGAGGATTTGCAGTCATCATCTACGTTCATCTATGGTCATGAATAAACTTTTGTTCCCAGCATGAAAATATGACAAACCTGGTACGTTCGGATCATGTCTTTGCAATTTTTCCGGATCTGTTCAGTCTCCTCTTTGGCCTGAGCCAACTTGGATGTTGTTTCTCTCAATTTGTCTTTAGTTTCCTGCACACAGATCCACATAAACAAGCTTTTGTTTAAGTGACACTGAAGAGAAGAAGACTGTAGAAATTAGAGAATAACGCAAAATTCAAAGGATTTATGCTTGTTTGTTTATTCCGTTTTTGTTTCCCAACTATTCTTTGCAAATGTTCCAACAACCGCACAAACTTCTGCTAAATAATTTGCAGCTAAACTTCTGTGGCCTTCAGCAACTGCTGACTTTTGCTCCATTCTTT
Organism: Simpsonichthys santanae; assembly: GCA_031762415.1. Lineage (NCBI taxonomy): Eukaryota > Metazoa > Chordata > Actinopteri > Cyprinodontiformes > Rivulidae > Simpsonichthys > Simpsonichthys santanae. Next base: position 16,307,521 of record JARVLU010000489.1, read on the forward strand.
TTGTTTATAGTTGTTTATTTGCTTGGAGGCTGTTAAAAGTAAAGCCATTATTTTCAAAAACAGACAAAATGATAATGATGCTTTCCTTGGAGGTTCATTATTGTGCTATTCTGAGTTCATTTCATTTCATTCCTCAGTGATAATAGTGATGCTATTTTATGGAGTGTCTGACTTCAGAATAAAAAATGATTGAAGAAGGCTGTCATATATCAAACAATCTCATCTATAGTAACTCTGCTAGGACAAACAGCACAACTACGGTACTCTACTCACTCATTTAAAAAATTGATTAATAATTACAATTTTTGACAGTGAACTGCAGATTTTAACTCCCACCCTTACGAAGCACACTAGCAAAATCTTGTCTTGTAAGATTTTAAGAAATGGTAACCTGGTTGACAACCTTGTGTCACCAAATAATAAATTTAAATCATAAATGTAACAGAAAAAGGAAAATTAACAAACTCTTCCAAAATCCAACAACTGATGCTGCCTCTGGAAGATAAAAAAAAATCTCTGCAGACATTTTGCAAAACTAATCATGCCCAAAAGGACTTTTCAACTGAAAAGACACATACTGTATACGCACTAAAAACAAAATACTTAGTTTAGTCATATTTTCTATAGAAATAAACTGTTAGAGGCAAAGTAATCAACAACAGATAACAAAACTGGAAAGTTTGACTTTTTGGTCCAATTGGACTTAAAGTATACTCGCTCATTTCTTCTGTAGGAGGAAAACAATATAAAAATCAGTTTTATTACCTTATGAGCATCTGCTTCACTCTTCAGTTTGTTCTGGGCCCATTTGACTTTGATAAGATGGGAGTTGATCTCCTCCTTTAACTTTTCTACCTCTCGCATCAACCTGCCAACCTCGCCTTCCTACGAACACAAGGGGCAGAAACGAAGCCAGAATATTAGATGATGATTACATCTACAAGAAAATTACAAAAAAGCCCCATCACCAATTTTACATAATTTTATAGCACATGAAAAACTGAGTGGGACATTGTGTATTTCCTGCACGAAGTTGAAAACACACACATGCAAATACTGACTACAGCTGATCACATGATAGCATTTAGATAATAGGTGAAACAAAAACCGTTCCAATGTTTTAACAGTTCATTTACCTTGGCATCATACAGCTGTTGCAACCGGCCTTTCTCCTGAGCCAGCTGATTCCCTCGGAGAGCCTGGCGATCCACTTCCTTCAGGGCTTCTCTAAGCCTCTTCTCCAAACCCTCTTTGTCCCGCCTCAGGTCAAGGGCCTCTTTCTCTCCCCGCACATATTTCATTACCATGGCTTCTTTCTCTTGGCGGGCTTCGTCACACTTCTTGCTCACCTAAAGAGTTTTCAAAAGTTACAGTCATTTTAGTCACGATGTGTAAATACTGCAGTCCCTCATTTATCACGAGGATTTGGGACCACGCCCTCCCCCCACCCACAAGATAAGTGAAAAACCACGAAGCAGGGATACAGTAGTCCAAGTCCAAGTAAACTTTGTCATTACCTTACATGTACCACATGAGATGGAACGAGTAGAAGTAGTACCGGTAGTTAGATTGCAAGTAGTGGTAGTTAATTTTAGTATTTATATAAAAGTATATTTAAGGCGTTTTAAACTCTTCCCACACTCTTGCAATGTCCCTAACAATGTTTCTATACTCTAAACACTCTAAAAGAGCACAGCATGTCATGATCTCCGCTCTCTGCCTCCAGCTGCTCTCTGCCACCTGCCAGCAATCTCGGCCATGCCCACTTCTCCGCTGCAGATGACACGCTGCAGGAGAGAGCTTCTCCTGCAGCTGTGGGCTGCACACAGGTGCAGCAGGTGCTAAATTTTTTTAAAAATTCATTTTAAATAAAAATTCCATGCCGATCGTGCAGCTCGTCCATCAATCAGCCACTTCCGTGTCATGTTCAATCTTATTTTGAAAAACGGCGATACAGCGAGTCCACGAAAAACAAACCGTGAAGTAGCGAGGGACTACTGTACTCTTTAAAAATAAAAAAAATAAAAAAATAATTAAACAGATATTTTATAACCCAGCTGCAGAAGTTGATAAAAACCAGGCAAAACCTTAGAACTAAAAGAAGCTCTATTGCCTGTAAATATCTGGAGAAATCTGGTTTCTTCAATATAAGTCATTTTGTTGTTCCAGTTACAGTGCCACTTACATTCAACAATCAATCTTAATGGCATGTCCTTACGGATATCTATAAAAAGAATACGTGCGGTCACGTGACATATTGTCTGATCAGTAGACTTCTAGCCTGTGGGACAGATGTGTTGATGTGATCAGAAATCTGCAAGCTGACCAGATTTTCAATGTTGTTCTTTAATCTGACTCGAAAGGTCTGATCAGATTGACATGACTTTTTTGTTCACAGAACAATGATTGTTGTTTCAGTACTTTCCCTCTGTAAGTGACAATCATATTTCTTAGTTTCATGGTCAAATTTATGTTTCTGCGCACCACTTAATTCCAGCTCGATGTTAGTCTGGGTTCATGAGCACACGCCACTAGAAACTTTGAACAGCTAAAGGCCTAGCATTCCTTGAAGGAATGCATACTACCGGTAATCTCTCCCTTTCATGCCAGAATCTTGTAAATGACGTCATCCACAATCTCATGTGATATTGCGATAGTCCTCAGAGATCATGGTGAGGATGACGCTCAGCTACTAACACACCAATTTTTACAGCACCTGTAAAAATCAATTAGTTGCACTGGCCATCTTGAATTGGGTTGACTGAAAGTTAATCACTTGTAGATGTACATCCAATGATTACTGTACTTTCTGCAACTTTCATTAGAATTTATCAACGAGATGGAAAAAAAAAAAGTCTAACTTTGCCTTTCAGCTGCAGCAAACAATAAAATTACAGTAGTTAAAAACTATTTTTTTGTATATTATTCATGCTAATCTTATAAAAATATTAACAGAAGAAAACTTATCAAGTATTTGGTACAAAGTGTCAACAAATTAACATAAACAAATACTCAGAACCTTGGGGGCAGCTACAGTCAATTAAAAATGGGTCACCCTCTCAATACAAGACAAGAAATGACACAAGCTTAAATTGGGACTTGGTGAACAAATCTAGCTCATATTGTTCAGTGAACCGTGAAATTAAAAATTGGGAAGTGTGACAAGACTGTGAAGAGAAAAGTGCCTACATGGTTTCACCCAGGTGTGCAAAATCATAAAGAAAATATGTCCTTCCTGCAAAATGCGTTTAACAAGTGGTTGAATCTGCAAAAAGAGCAGTGTGCAAAAACTTTAAACATTCAGCGGCTGGTGTAAACATCCACAGAAGTGACTTTTAAAAATTTATCTGCCATCTTTTGACTGAATTGAGCAAAGTTTTAGTGTCATTTTAAGCAAAAGACAAATAAAGCATTATTTATGTACATGTTAAAACTGGACGTGATGCATCAACTATTTGTTTGTAAAGAAAACTAAAGATTTGCTGGTCAACGAGAACTTGAATAAACCTAAAACTTTGGTATCTGACACCCATAAAAGCCACTCCACTAGTATTTATAGCTGTCCCCTGAAATACTCCACAACAAAACAAACTTCCTGGGAGTACCGGTAGTTCAAGTTACAAAACAGGGAAGCCAAAGCTGTTAATCAGGTTTCCCAATTCTTTGGATATTTGTATTTTAAACATGAGGTACATGTATAATCAGCCTGTACACAAGTAGTACTTAAAAACATGGCTTTTTTCTTTCTAATCACATTATGAATGAAGTCACACAACAGAGTTTCTGTCAAATCCAAATCAAAGAGTTGCGCAAAATAAGGTCAGACTTGGGCAAAACAAGTTTTGAATCAAGCTTGTCAAGAAGTTTCAGTGTATTTGCGTCCCAGTTATACCTGTTCTATCCGCTGAGATGTCTCCCTCTGCAGCTGCTGGAGAGCAGATTTAGCCGTCTGCTCCTGGTGGATGAGTTTATCCCGCGACTCCTTCAGCTCTTTCAGCAGCTCCTCCATCCTGCCTTCCATCTGCAAAAAACAGGAAATACACCAGGTAAGCATCTTGTTGAGAAATACATGCATCAGGGCCACACAAACTGCTGAAGGCAACTTTTAATGAAACAGCTGAAGAAGCAGGCGTTAGTTTGTCTAATTAATCGAAATTAAATCTACATAAAAATACAACGATCATTAATTGTTTAGAATGAGAGCTTTCACTTCTTTTAAATTTAATTGTCAATCAAGGTATTTCACAGGAAAAAAAACACTCAGACATAATTTCCTAACGCCAATTAACCCAAGAGTGACATAAGTAAACATTTGCTATAAACCTACCACCTTCACCCTTGGGTTTGCACAAACCATGTTGCCACAAATCAAGCATGAAGTAGTTTTTGTTCCATCCATGGCAACACCCATTTTAAAACAGCCCTCATGAATGGAAAAACACTTGCGTTTTTGAGAGCTTTGCAAATCTAATCAAAAGGACACAAAAAGATAAAAACACAAAGAAACAGAGTCGTGCTTGCGTTGCCTGTTAAATGCAAGCAATTAGGATTCAATATGATTTTAATCTCCTGCCGCACAGGCCAATTTATTTGACGTCCTTAATTACCTGCTATATAGGACTCAAGTAAATTTAATAAAACTGAAAAGAGCTGCTTAATAACATTGGCTCTTTGGTTTCTCTTAACTGGACAAAAGCCAGTGAATTATAAACTCTTCAATATTTACTACAGTGATTGCTGAATGTTTTTTTGGCACTCTTAACTACCGGTACTTCTGCATACATTGTACCATGTCACCCATTCACAGACCAAAACATTCAGCTCGTTCAGGAAATGGGTGCTATGTATTGTTTTTAGTAACTTTTATCCTTTTCAAAATATTTAGTTTTATTTACAATTTAAGCTTTTAATTAACACTTTTACTTAATTTCAGCAGTCATTAAGCCCTCAGCAGACAGACTGTGTTTTCACCAAAAAATAAAAATCTTATTCCTCTAATTTACAAAATATCTGTTCTGTAGTGAAAAATAACTTGCATGTTTTCAGAAATTAGAAAAATAATGTTAATTTTAGGGGTTTAAATTAGTAAGTATACAAAATAAATTCAAAAAAGTTCAACACAGAAATAAAATATACAAAATAAAATTTCTCATTGGTAAGAAAAAGAAAATCAAGAGCTTCCAGCTACAGATGATTCACATAACAACTTGAAAAAGTACAGAACTGAGTGAACCGGCTCTATATTATATCAAAAGTGCTTCAAGAGTGCAACAAACAAAGCATATTGTTTTTGAATATGCCTGTTTTGATCAAGGTTTGTCTACATCACTTCAGTTTACGTTCTTAACAGTCTAATACAATACAATACAACTTTATTTATAAAACACTTTAAAACAACACCATTGGCCAAAGTGCTATACACTAACACAAACAAACAGGACATATAAATCAAACGTGAAAAAAAGTGACCTTTTTAATGATGGTCATGTGCTGCCTTTCTGTTTCTGCCCTCTTCTTCAGCTCATCCCTCATGTCGTCTTTCTCTGAGCAGATACCCAGAATTAGTTCCTGATGTCTCTTGTTCTCCTCCAGCAGCCTAAGCAAACAGAAGGACACACACACACACACACACACACACACACACACACACACACACACACACACACACACACACACACACACACA
>JARVLU010000489.1:16313305-16333410 GCA_031762415.1 Simpsonichthys santanae
ACACACACACACACACACACACACACACACACACACACACACACACACACACACACACACACACACACACACAAAATCCAGGTCAAATCATTAGAAAGTCCTGAAGAATATAGATTAGCTCAAGTGTCATTACTAAAAATAAATCTAAGTACGTCAGATCAACACAAGAAGAATTTATAGAAAGTTTAAGGAGACAAACAATAAGAGCTTCCAGACTGTTTTTTTTTTAACTGGTAGTTGAGTAAATCATAGTTAATAACATCAACCAATACACCAATAACCAACTTACTTTTGAATAGCATTCTCTTGTTGTGCATACTTGTATTGCACACACTTCTCAAAGACCACCATGCATTCCTCCTGGCCTGCTGCGAGTCCATTAACAGGTGGGCTTCCCTTTCTTTCTCCTCTGCTTTCCCCTTCAGGCAGCTGACAAGCCACCAGCTCAGACTCAAGCTCATCCAGCAAGGACTCTTGTGACAGCGAGCGCTGGATTTGTGAAATAAGCTTTCGGCTGCAGTCTGTGTCGTAAGGGTTTGACGAGGTATGCGAGGGGCCCGAGTTGTTGGCACTGGTCTGAGGGCTGGAACTGAGTGTGTCAGAGCTTGGGGTGGAGGGGCCATTGGAGATCCCAGAGGTCGTAGCAGAGTCTGTAGGTGAGAATTTAGAAGTGTCTTGGATAGAAGAAGATGACAGACTCTCAGCTGAGTCACTGTTGTCAACAGGAGATGACGCTGCAGAACCGGTGACCAAGACTAATGGCTGCTCATTGTCATGTTGAATTGGTGCATCAAAAGTCAATGAGGTCTCTTCTGTCCCTTCAAGAACAGAAGGGGTTTCTGCTACGTCCTGAGTGTTGGCAGGAGTTCCCAAAATGGCAGCAGCCTCATTTAAAAGACTAAATGGAGGTGTATCTCTTTCGATTAAAACTATATTGGCATCACTTCTCACCTCAGCAACCTTCTCCTTCTCATCTGGATGCTCCTGACTGCATGATGAAGCTTCATGCTCTGTATTTGTGTCCAGCTCAACATCTGTTGTAATCTTGGATAATTTACTTTCAAGTTGTAATGTTTCCTGACAGCATGTTTCTGCCTCCTGTGCACAATTGTGAGAGATTTCCTCCTCTTTTACATCAAACAGATTATTGTGAAGCTGATCCACAGACTGTGATTCCTCAGATTTAACTTCTGATCCTTCCATCATCTGTGGATCTGTGGTTGGACTGGGTTGTTTCATGGTCCGTCACAGCTTCAAAACTGCAACAAAAGAAAATGAGACTGAAAAGGAGCAGTGCGATACATTATCTTTACAAACACATTGCATTGTAACATTAATTATTTTGTAAAAAGCTAAAGTAACTTAAGTCACCAGCAGAGCAGCTGTTCCTGGCCATTATTCAAAACTTTAGCCTTGAAAAGCTAAGAAAAACATTGACAATGTTCTTTATGTTTCTTTATCAGCAAAAGATTACTTAAAGATTGCCCACAAACAAATATGAGCTGTGGTAGACACCAAGAGGTGTGTTTCTCTCCACGCCCATGATGAGATTATGGTACTTGAAAGGCGTGTGGTTGAAAGTGTCATACAGTGAAGGCGGGTGTTTAAGATATCATCAAGTTGTCTTAAAAGATTGGTTGTCAAACCAATTGAGTAGTTTGGATACACTGTTAGGGCATTTAACTGCTAATTTGTTGCACCATCTATATAAAGTTGTTTTTCCTGTTTGATTTTAACTGAAACAAACTGTCTAGCTTAAGAATATTTACAACTATTTATATCAATCAGACAAGTAAGAACTGTGAAAGGTCAACATTGTCAAGGACAGAGAAAATTTAAAAATAATCAAATCCAACATGATACAATAATTAAATGAAACTTATGAAACCTAAATGACAAATATATAAAAGGTATAGACTTTATATCAAAGAGTACATTACAGATAATGTGTATCAAAGAAAAATGATAAGCAACTAGGTCTGTACTAAAGTACAGTACTGTATTGGTAAATCTAGTATGTTTCATTATATCAGTCTGAGAAAACAAACGTTAGGCTCAAACTTTTTCTATTCAACACTGAACTGAGAAGGACTTTGTCAGCACTTGCTTTGTTACTGATTATTATTGATTAATGGATGACAGAGAGTAACTGGCAGTCTGGTAAAATTTAATAGAACTCTGAATTATTGTGCTGAAATTAGTATAAACTTACTGTATATCTTTACCCCAAGACCGGGTATACAGATCTAAAATACCTGCAGTTATATGAATAGGAATGCCCCTTTTTTGGAAACCACTGTAAAAAAAAAGTTGTCTTTTTTACAATATGGTGCTCAAAAATATGTAATTTTACAATAAACCTTTAACTTTACTTTTCCTCCCAAATTGTGTAAATTCAACAAATTTCGGGTTCTTAAGCTAAACAATGAAGGCATTAGCTGCAAATGCCTAAAAATGCTATTTAACAGGTGTCATGCCACAGCACTGAAGCTAATGTGTGTAGCCTGAACTATTTAGACATTTAATTAAAAAAGTAAATCGACAAGAGATGACAGTTGCGGTAAGCAGCGCGTCTGCGTGTCATAAATCTTTACAGTAAATCTTAACACCGTTTCATTTGACATTAGCACTACCTGTGTGGCTGCTATCTTTAGGCTAGCTAGCTCTTCATTAGCGCTCACCGATGTAAGATTTAGTTAAATGCAGCTCAAACTAATTACGAAATACAACGAACTTAATTAGGTGATTTAAAATGATTCATGTCTAACTGTAGGTTGGTAAATTATTGTTTTTATTTTAGTCAGCTAAGCCACATTGATAAGCCGCCGTTAACACGTAAAACAGTCCGACCAGCTAGCGTGGCTAACGCTAGCAGCTAAATTTAAACGTAGAATCACGCTTAATGAAGTTAGTTACATGTTTACCCACCGAATACCAAAAACTCATCGTGCATTTTCGTGCGGAAACGCCTGGATTAGGCATGAACTTGGAGATGTCCCAGTTCGACCAGCTGATTGCCATACAACTCACTGATATGACACATCAACAAATATGGCCACTGACGGCCTGAAGAACGACGCCGTACAAACCAATGAGAGCCCAGAACAATAAGTGACGTCATTCCGTAGTCAAGACGCGACAGGTAGAAAGCCGCACGTTAGAGAATCTGACTTAAAAGCGTACATTGCATCTATTGAAAAGCTTTCTTTAAATACAGTAATCAGAAACTTAGACTCTTGGGACAAGAAAAAGGAGACACAAACATAAATACATTTTTCATAAAATAAGCCATGTATACTATATTTTGACATCTTTGACATCTTTGGCAACTTTTGACATCTTTGCTTTAACTTGTTTGAAAAAAAAAATAAATCTGTACTTCTCTCTTATGATTGTCTATTGTTGATTGTCCAAGGAAAATCTATTGCTGTATTGTTGTTGTTGTCATCATCCTTAGTTTGTAGCCAGGTCTCTCTTGTAAATGAGTCCTCGAGGCTCAATGATATTAACCTGCCTAAATAAAGGTTGAATGAAATTTAATTTAATTAAACAAGGCATCGTTTTAATAGTTCTTACATTTTCTAAAAAAAAATTAAAAAAAAAAAAAGCCTAGGTGACTTTTATTAATATTACAACAGTTAAGGATATGAAACACAATAATTGGTGCAAGTATGTCTTTCAGTCTAAACCACTCTCAACAACGCATTACTGTGCTTATACTTCGCAATAATCCAGAGAAGAAAAAAAAAACTACTGAAAGGTAAAAACGTTTCTGTGTGTAAAATAATTTAATTAGGTTGTAAAGACAATTATGCCTGAAGGATCACATTTTGTTCATGTATTAAAAAGTACAGGTAACAGGTGTCATCCTGACCGTTGATGGTGCTACTGCGCAGGCGCAGCCTTTTCGTCAGAGCACGTGCAGGTAAGAAATTCACAGTACAGTATTTAAATCTGAGTTAATTTATGTAATGTATACAGTACTGTATTTGGTTATTTGCTGTAAAGTTAGGCATTCATAGCTTGTTGTCTAACATTTATGTATCACGTAACATAAATGTTGTCTTACCTTTTTTTTTTTTTTAATTTAATTTTTTTTTTTTTTTAGCAGAATAGCTAATTTAACGTTAGCTTTACTAATTGGCTAAGAGGTAATGCTAGCTAACAGGCAGGAGACGTTAATACGAAATTGATGCATTTATCCATAGCTCCCATCGTGTGTTCAGCTGCAAAACTCTAAACAAGTTTGTTTTGGCAGATAGACATGAACCCGTCATTTTCATCAGCTTTTGTTCGACCTAATCAGCCTTTGAGAAAGCCTTCTTCGAGTCCGGGAGCCAATGCCTCCATCATGTCGCCTCCTCCAAGACTGGCCGCCATTAGTCCATCCAAACGTTGGAACAGCATTGGAAACGGTAAATTAGTCGAGTTTAGCTGCGTCTTGGTTGCTTTCTTTGGCCAGATGTACACTGTTTACATAAATAACATTCAAAACAATATGTCCAATTGTTTTTGTCCTCCTTAGGTTCCCCAACCAGCATAAATGCATCCCCAGTATGTATCTTGCATTGACTTTTGTATTGTATTCCAATAAATTCAGCTTTTTTCCTTCTTAATCAAAAATTTTTTTTGCCCTCCCAGGTGCTGGGATTACCACCACCAGCACGTACTGTGCACTTGTGCAACTACTGTGGTCAGCAAGGTAAAACAAGATGTTTGGTTTCAGTCACAACATCACTGCTAGATGAATTTTCTGGTTGCACATGCCTTACAAAGACCAACAGTGATAGCTTCTAGATTTTCTCTGAAGGTCACTGACTTTGCAACACAGCCATGATTTTTTTGTGTTTTAGTCAATGGTTTGAAGAAGTTTAACCTACCGTTAATTGTTCATAAATAGGAAATTTTCGTTGTAAGCGCTGCAAGAAGATATCATATTGCTCCGTGGTGTGTCAGACAGAGGACTGGAAAGCACACAGCCACACCTGCATGCCCATTGTTTTAGAACCTGAAAAGTAAGACTCTTGACTCTCGCTCAGTATTTAATAAACCCATTTGTTTATTTAGCAGGGGTAATATGGATGAAAATACACTGCCCATTAAATGGTGAATGTTGATTTGTTTATGTGGCTCTATAGAGAGAAACCAAAGGAAATCTCAGCTTTTCCAGCTGCAGGAGACAGAGCCGGTCGGGCAGAAATTAAGGTATTGGCATATACTTTTTTTTTTTTTTTTTTTTGCCAAGCTTTGTTAAAACATTTCATAAGAGCTGTGGTCTTGTTATTTTTTTTTTTATCTCTTATTAAAGTCCAGTGATTCATTCAGCTCTAAGAGAGTCTATCTAACAGACTTGGCTCTCACTAAAACCATCAAGGGAACAGATATACAGGTACGACATAACTGCTTAGATTAGTTGTTGATTATAATAGCCCAAACTATTAAATATTTTAAAACTTTTGTTTATTTGACTTTTTTTTTTTTTTCTTTAGGCTTCTGTTCTTGAGTTTTACAACCCCGGTAGGTTTTTTGTACTCGCTCAAAGCCCTGAGGTAGTGGAAGCTCTGCGGAGCATAACCACAGGACTACAGAAAGCTTGCTGTGACCCGTTAGGGACACTTTATGTACCCTGTTTTAGGGAGATTTGCGCAGTTCAGTTTTCCTGTGATATGGTAAGGCAGTTCTCCAAAGCAATCAAAAGAGACACGAGCATAGTTTGAGTTATTCAGCTGCTTGTCTCACTTCATCTTTACTGATCAGAACTGGTACAGAGGCCTTGTCCAGGCTTTGGCTGCTGACCAGAAGGTGGCAAGTATCCTTTATATTGACTTTGGCAATGAAGAGAGTGTCCCAGTGGACAGGATCAGACCGCTGCCTGCTAACATCCAACCATTTCCTCCATGTGTGAGTACATGCTCATTTAACACTGTATTTGACCATTTGTTTAAGCTTATAGTGCATTAATTGATGTCAGTGAATGTTTTTTTTTTTATGTTACTTATGCACACAAAGCTGTCAAGGTCAACTCTTTCCCTGCATATGTTAATTACTATTTAACACCTACCAAACTTGAGTTTCTAGCTTATTGCTTTATTACTTGCAGGCAATGGAGTGCCGTATTGCTGGCGTGGTGCCGGTGTTTAATGATTGGTCAGGCGACTGCTGTCTGGCAGTGGAACATCTGCTGGCAGGCAAGACTGTGACTGTTAAGCTGTTGGAAACCACGGAGGATGGTTTTGTCCATTTGGTGGATATTCTGCTTTCCTTGGGTTGGTTACATGGAAATGAACTCGTTTAGAAAACAAAAAATACAAAGGATTTATAGAAGTAAAAAGCCTTTACTAAATCTTTTTTTTTTTTTTTTTTTCAGGAAAGCAACTGAGCACATTTCTCATTGAAGGAGGATATGCACAGAAAGAAACTGTTGGCGCAGCACCTACAAATGGAGATATATGTAAGCTACTTTTGTCTTATACTGGAGCGTGTAATTTGGTAATTCTTAATATCAATATTTAACTTCTTGAACAGGGTGAAAAGCTGCCACGTAAAAGGCAGATTTAATGTATATTGGCATTAACACAGCAGTCAAAGAATTAAAACACTAAGAGTTTTCAATTTTATACAAATGTGGCACTGCAGAGACATTACTGCAGTTTGACATTTGTGGCTCCCCATTCTGCCGTTTTTCCTGACTTGGCTCTGTACTTGTTATATGGTTCTGGGTAGCATTTTAAAGTTGAACAAATTTCGTCTATACTTTTCATCTCTGCGTAGATGTTTGCACTAAACCAACCAGGACGAGAGTTTCAGGCTCCTTGTTGTGCATGAGCATCGCGTTGACAAACCTCAAAGAAACAACCATATAACTCTTCATTGTTGTGCAAATGACTATTCTTTTAACTGTGTTAATCTAATATTTTATTTGTGTAAAATCTGTTTTTAGCTAAATAAACCACAGTATATTTTGACTATGTTAAACTTGAACGATTAAAAAAAAAAAAAAAAACATGTTAAGTGTGTGCAATTGTAAAGCAGCTGATTTAAACTAACACATTTAGGCTCCACTGATACTTTTGATTGTTGAGAATATTTAACAAATATTTGCCTGCTGAGTTTTATTTTCTTGTTTCTCTTAGGTGCCATGTTAAATGCATCCTTTGAAAACTTCAAGTCTCTTTCTCATGGGAAAGATGACAATAAATGGGCTCAGCCTCCAGAGTCACTTGTACAGTCCGCAGGTGACCAGTTTTCTGTTGTGGTCACCCACTTTCAGTCACCAAATGATCTTATTGTGCAAAAGATTGAAAATGCTGGTGAGTGTCATTTAATCTCATAATGCAAGCCAAACGTCTCCACGTCATCGTGTGTTTTGACCTCAGCTGAAATGTTGGTTTGCAGGAGCCATCCAGGATTTGCAGTTTAAGCTGAGGCAGCACTGCTCTCAGGTTGCAATTCCGCAGAACTTCAGACCTGCTCCTGGAACAGTTTGCTGTGCCATGTTCTCAGGTATTATTCCCCCTCCGTACACACTGACAATAAATATTATCTCAATTTACACCAGCTGTCTGATACTTTAGTCACAGTTTACCACACTGCTCATTGTACCTAAAAACACTTTGTTTTAATTTTGGATCTTAAAATCAAAACGTGTTCTGCTTGCTTATATGTTTATTAATGAGCAAACTTTTTTTTCTTTTTCTCCAGAGGATCAACAGTGGTATAGAGCTGTTGTTTTGGCGTATCCATCTGAAAAATGTGTCTGTGTCGGCTACCTTGATTTTGGCAACTCTGAGGAAGTAGATTTAAACCAGCTACGACCTATTAGCACTGCACTCCTGGACCTTCCGGTGCAGGCCGTGCCCTGTGGACTAGCAGGTATTTTCTCAGTTGCACAACAAATTGAGAGTAGTTGCAAAGAACCTGCAAATGCTGTTTTGTTTTTAATTTGGTGGCTTGCTTGACTGCTAAGCACTTTGATAACAGTTACCGGTACTGTTTTAAATGTGCTACATAAACCCCGGGTTGGATCAGAGTCACGGCACCAACTGTTAGACGGGAGCTGGCTGCAGGCCCCTTCTCATACTCTAGGACCCGCCTCCTGCCCCACCTCGTTCCCCCCAGCTCGAATCTCCCTCAGAAGCGGCAAGTCACACTAACAATAAATCAAGGAAACATGAATTAAATTTTATCAATTGTATTAAAATCAAGGCAGGAAACGGTTACAGTTTACAGCGCTGGCCTCTCTGGTGTGTCACGATCAGCAGCCGGAAGGGGCGGGATGTTCCGTGGCATCATAGATTTATAGGCCCTTGACTCCTCCCTTCACAGAAGGGGAGCTCAACCTGTCGCGTGTATGAGGGGGCGTGACTAAGTGTGTCCACAATGGATCTTACATGGATTGACGTGTAAGGAAATATGAGACGGTGCTTCAAAAAGCCTTTCTACGTGATGTGGCAAGCAAAATGAGTTCTATTCCTTGACCGATATTGAATCCCTGGGCGACTCTTTTTAGAGATGCTGGACTAGTTTCACCCATTCAGAACCGGGTCATAATTTCACTATAATCCTGTCTCTGAGCAGATCAAAACCCCCAGGACCAGTCAAGATAAATATCTTAACGACTTGACTCAAACTTGTATTTTTCTTGGTGTCAGACGTTATCATTCTCCTTCTGTACCATAATAACAAGTATCTTAAGATAAATAATACATACAGATATTTCTTTGTTCTTCCTTTAAGGAGTGCAGCCTGCCGAGGAGAGCTGGTGTAAAGACTGCCTTTTAGCTCTGCAGTGCCGCCTGTCTAACAGAATACTGCACATCAAGATCCTGGGAGAGAATCAGGGCAAGTTCTTGGTGGAGATGATCGACGAGGCCAGTGATCCACAGGTCAATATAGGCGAGCTGCTGATCTCTGCAGGTTTTGCTACACCTGCTCCTGTCACAGCCAGTGCTTGTTTGCAAGTCGAGGACACGACTGTTGCAGCAGAACAAGGTGGTGAGAAATGTTGTGAATAAATTTCCCACAATTACCGGTACATGAGTCTTTAATTATAACAGAATAAGCAAATATTTAATAATGTTTTCCACAAATGGTATTTAATGTGATGTATTTTATGGCATTTTGGACTTTGAACGTGACCTATTTAAGAAAATTTATTACATTTAAGGAATTCCATATTTTCAGAAGCCCAAGTGCTTCATCATTACAACAATTTTACATTCTGTGGTCAGTTTTTTCACTAATGTGATGATGTTTCAGCTGCTGCTTTTGTTTAGTGCACAGTGTTTCCTGGTGAACAATCTGATAAAACAAAAAATTATGGTATGTGTCTGTCAGCCCCCCCAGCTTCTTCCTCTGTGTCTGAGCATCTGGTTTGGTCTGTTGCTGAACTCCCCACGGATGGCCAGACTGTGGCGCTGCTCATCAGTGTTGTAGAAAACCCTGGACGGTTTTACTGCCGCCTCAGCAGTCCCACAGGTTTTGTCATTGTTAATTTTATTTATTTATTTATTTATTTTTGCAAAAATGATGTGCTTACCGTTGACTGAGATTTACCTCTAAATAAATCGACTTGCAGTTTTTAATTTATTTGATTAAGGGGAAATTAGGCTGTTGTAAATTAATTGTTCTTGAGTTGAAAAAAATTATATTTTCTAGACAACTTTGTCATAACAAAAAAAGAATAGTCAAATATTATCAGAGGTTTTATTCACATCACATGTCTGAGAACTGAAGGTCAAGTTGTGGTTGACTACCGGTACTTGTGTTTTATTTCTCAGCTCATCAGCAGCTAAAAGAACTTGGGGCTCAGTTGAAGCAGCATTGTGAAGCTCATGCCACCCCTTTTGTTCCCACCCTGGGAGAGCCCTGCTGCGCAGTGTTTCCTGGTGAGATCATATCCAGAGCTCTTTGTTTTAATTAAATATTAAACAGCGACAAGGCCAACCAAAGTGCTGTACAAACAAACAAACAAACAAACAAACAGGCAACACATAAGCAACATGCAAAATGAAATAAAAAACAGAATATAGACATAAAATCATTGCAGATAAAAAATATAACGACCAAACACAGATCATCAGGTATGAATATTGCCTACACAGTAACATGTTGAAAACGTGACAGATACTTTTATACACGATTTAGATTTATTCTTTTTTCTGTTGGTGTTTCAAGCTTGTTTGAATGTCTTGACATGTTCTGCGTTCCTCCAAGGGGATGGAGCTTGGTGCCGGGCCATGTTGAAGGGACTCTCCGATGGCAAAGCTGCAGTGAACTTTGTGGACTACGGTTACAGCGCAACAGTGGAAAATGGCCACCTGCGTCCTATTACACCCAAACTTCTGACACTTCCTTTCCAAACAGTTTGCTGCTGGCTTGCAGGTAATCTGATGTCAGGATAACAACCAGCAGACAGTCTCGTAGTTTTTCAATGTAGACTAAATTAAGTTTATTTTTCCTAATTGGATCTTGAAACATTCAATGAGAAACACAAACTGGGAAAAAAGCTTGCAAAATCACAGTCCTACTACAGTATTAAAATTTACTTGATAACGATTATAGATGTACTCAAGTGAAATCCATATTTTCTGTATATATATTTCTTCACTGGTTCTGTGTAACAGGGCTCTTGTTTCTGTAAAGTGCACTGAGATGACTCTGTTGTGACTTGGCACTACAGTATTTAAATGAACTGAATTGCATTAAATGAGTTCTCGAGGCTTAATGGGAACTCCCGTACTTTCCACTGATAACGTTGCTCCGCTGTATAAGTTGCATCAGTCTGAATATGTCTAAGTTGAAAAAACAAATATGTCATTTTGCCATATATGTTACATCTATTATGCATCACCGCTGACCACCCGGAAATGTGGGTCGGTGTTGTGCCAAAAATCGATTGGCTGCCGAATGTTCACGGGAGGACTTTTTAACAAGAATTTAACAAGATTAACACTTAAAAGCAATTACCGTAATTTCCGCCGTAGGCGTCATACCACCCTAGAAGTCGCATCAGTCCATATTTATCGAATGAAGTGGAAAAATTCATAAATATGTTGCTTTGCCGTATATGTTGCATCTGTTATGCATCACTGCTGACGCGTCGTGTTTGTTACGTGTCACCACTGACAACCCAGAAATGTGGACCGTTGTTGTGCCAAAAACCAATGGGCTGTCAAATGGTGGCCGCGGGAGCGTGCACGGGAGGACTTTAACAAGATTAACACCTAAATACAATTGTTTGTTTGTTTGGAAATTATAGTAAAGGTGTGTCTCAGTTAAACTATTCCTTAATAGATGCACTTTAATGGTCAGATCAGCTGAATTTGAAAAACAGTTTTGCTGCCTTGGTGGTGCGAAGCGTGCATGCATAGCTGGACCAGCCGCTGCATTTCTTTCAAATTTAACAAGATAACCACTTTAAAAAACAATTTGTTTGCTCGAAATTATAGCAAAGGTGTGTCTCAGTCTAACATTTGCTTAATAAATGCACTTTCATGGTCAAATTAGCTGCATTTTGCCGGGGCGGTGCAGCTGTTTTGATGGTTCAAAGCAGAGAGCAGAATGAAGGTTGGGAGTGTATGGCAAGCCGATTGAGTCATTAAAAGCTGGTGAAGCTTCTCAGTCAGTCTAGGACATGGTAAATTCTAAAAATATCAAGATAAAAACAAGTATAAAGTATAATATAAAAAATAAAGTTCAGTTTTTTATGTCTTAAACTTTTGAATTTGTCATTTAACCATGTTTACCTATTGCATGATAAAACAGCATGACACACACCTATTACTATTCTGCTGCCATCAAGTGGCTGAACGTGGTACTGTTCAATTTTTTTTTCTTCAGTCAGAATGAATAGAAACAGTCATATCTCAGTCAAATAATGGTTTATAAATATGGGGAAAAATCCATAAATATGTTGCTTTGGCCTATAAGTCGCAGGTTATGCAAATTATGCAAAAACCATGACTTACACAAAGAAAAATATGGTATTTGCTTGCTGAACTTTACAGGAAAGGTGTGTCTCATATGTACTTTGATGCTCAAATCAGCTGCATTTCCAAAGCTGATTTGTGGAAGCGGGAGCACGCAGAGGGACGACTCGCCATGCATTTCTTTGAAATTTAACAAGATAACCACCGAAAAACAATTATTCGTCGAAATGCAGCTGATTTGACCTGTGCTCCAAGAGTTCCGGAGTGAGATGAAGGTGGCCTGTATGGCAAGCAACATGTCTCATTAATAGTTTCTTTTACTATTAATGAGGCACTTGGCTTGCCTTATTACTCAAGGGCCCTCTAGCGGCTGAAAATGGTAGTGTTCCATATTTTCCAGGTCAAAATGAATGAAAACGGTCAGATGTCAGTCAAAAATTGGTTTATAAATATGGGGGGAAAACAAATACATCACAGGGCATGCAATTTCATGGAAAAAAACTGACTTATACAGCAAAAGTGATGGTAACCTATATAAATAAAGGTCGCATGAGTCAGAGTTAATACTCTATGTTGATTTTTTTATGATGAGTAGTTCACTGAGTAGAAGATGCATGTTTCTGTCTTATTGGGCTCGTGTTGAATCAGGTGTGGAGCCCCTTGGATCGGAGTGGAGCAGTGAAGCCCTCCTGTGGTTCCAGACTCTGGTGGATGGCGAACCGCTCAGTGCACGCGTCCTTACTGTCACTGAGCAGGGCTATGGCATAGAACTGGAGTGTAGAGGCAAGAACGTGGCAGCTTCCCTGATTTCTGAGCAGCTCGCTAAAGCTTCTGGAGGAACTTCCAAAGAGTCTCCAGCAAAGACGAACTCCATAACCAAACAAGAGGGTGTGAAGCAGAATGAGGACGGAGTTCAAGCCTGTGTTCAGACTGAAGCCAGTTCTAAAGAGAGAACGAGAGAAGAGCAGGCATCAGAAGGTGAACTAGATTGTCAAGCCTTGTATAAAATAGCAAGTGCACAATGTTTTAAAATATATTCTTGGTTTTCAGTTGCTTCTTTTCCAGTGGATTGGAAAACAGTGGAGCTGCCACTGAACGAGACCTTTCAGCCTTTCATCGCAGCAGCCATTAGTCCTTCACTCTTCTACCTGTTCCGCCCTACTCAGGGTGAGAACACTGACTCGCTGCTCAGTCGGACCACAGCTTTAAAACGTTTCAGGACTTCATTTTCATTGAACATTTTTGTGTGTGTGTGCACGTAAAGTGGACCAGCAGAAGCTTCAAGAGGTGATGATGGAGCTGGCTGCCTTCTGCAGCAACAAACAGAACATTTTATCTGCAGCTGTAAATGTCAAACCTGCTCCTGGTGCTGCCTGTTGTGCTCAATTCTCTGGTAAGAAAAACTAAATGCCACCGTATTTTCTGCCATACACGTTGCACCGCCGTATGTCACATCATTCCAAATATGTCTTATAATGTGGAACAAAACATAAATATGTCACTTCGCCGTGCTAGTCACATCTATTATGTGTCACCATTGACAACCTGGAAATGTGGGCCAGTGTTGTTCTAAAAATCAATTGGCTGCCAAATGGTGACCACGGGTGCTTGCACAGGAGGACTAACAAGAATTTAACAATATAACCACTTAAAAATAATTATTTGTTTGCTCGAAATTATAGCAAAGGTGTGTCTAAGACTATCTTTTCCTTAATAAATGCACTTTGACAGTCAAATCAGCTGCATTTTAAAAGTATTCACTGCCTTGGTGCTCCGGGAGCGTGCAGAGGGAGGAAATCAGGAAGGAGGAACGCTGCACATTTCTTTGAAATTCAACAAGATAACCACCTAAAACAGTTATGTTTGCTTGGCTTTATAGAAAAGGTGCGTCTCAGTTGAACTTTTACTTAATAAATGCACTTTAATGGTCAAATCAGCTGTATTTCGCCAGGGCCGTGAAATGAAGCTGATTTGACGGATGCTCCAGGCATGATCCCGGAGCTGGATGAAGGTGGGAGGCTATGGCAAGCAATTGTGTCATTAATAGCCACTTTTACCTATTACATGACAGAACAGAATGCCATACTACTTGAGTGCCATCTAGCGGCTGAAAATGTTAGTGTTCAATATTTTATCTGTCAGAATGAATAAAAACCATCAGATCTCAGCCAAAAAATGTTTTATAAATATGGGAAAAAAATCCTAAGTAAGTCGCTTCAGCATATAAGTCACTGGACTTGTAAATTATGCAAAAAACCTGTGATTTATAAGCTGATAAATACGGTAATACATCATAACTGCTGTCCATAATAAAACATTCTTTTCCTGTTGTGTTTGTTTAAAATATCCTCATTGTTGTCAATCTTGTAAGAAGTGACTGAAATGAAGATTTTAGCAGACATTAGCAAGCAAATGAGC
This sequence comes from Simpsonichthys santanae, assembly GCA_031762415.1. NCBI lineage: Eukaryota > Metazoa > Chordata > Actinopteri > Cyprinodontiformes > Rivulidae > Simpsonichthys > Simpsonichthys santanae. Next base: position 16,327,654 of record JARVLU010000489.1, read on the forward strand.
ATTTGCTCAGAAAATGAAATTTATTCAAAATAAAACAAACATTAGATGAATGGTCAACTTCAAAGTGATTCATATATAAGAGCCAACAATAAAAAAGTTATTATAAAGACGTTACAGAGCTTTGGCAGGTAGATTAGTTTTCATAAGGAGAAACTTGAATAAAGGCAGCAGGATAAATTATAAAAGGAGAGTGTTGTTTTTTTTTTTTTTTTTTTTTTTTTTTTTTTTTTTTTTTTTTCCAGCAGCTTCATGTTTACAGGTCAGTAACATGAAAGCAGACGAGCTGATCCACTGCTGAGCCATTAACCTCAGACCTGTGCAACAACTTTCAGTACATATTTTCCCTCATCAAGTTTAGAAATGTGCTCTCTGTTCCTAAGACCCACCTGCAGTTGCTGCCCCTGCACACCTAAGCTGGTAATTTCACGTCTGTGAGCAGATGTAATTACACAGTGAGCGTCTGTGTCCGTGCGTAGTGCCCGCTAAAGCTTCTTTAAACACAGCGTTCAGGTAGGAGACGAGTCTGGAGAACATTCCACAGCCAGCTAACCACAAGCTCTATGTTAATGGTGATTTCTGAGCTGGATGTTATAAAAGATGTTAAAAACTGAGTAGACCCCCCTTTGGAGATGACAAAGACTGTAAGTTGAAAGATTTTGATTTTGTGCCATTTGTTTCTTACTGAAGTGGAGTAGAGACAGAGACGTGAGGTTCATTTGCTGCAAGAACCAAGGCGTAATGTACACATTCAACTATTTTGTCTCCAGCTGATCATACCTGGTATAGAGCAGTCGTCCTGGAAGTTGGTGAGACTGAGATGAGCGTCCTCTACGCAGACTACGGCAACAGTGAGATAGTACCATTCTCTCGAGTCCTGCCCATCCCAGCCCACCTGTTGCAGCTTCCTTTTCCAGTAGTTCGTTGCACCCTCAGCGGTAAGACAAAAGTACTTTTAAGTACGGTATTACCGACCCTCACTGTAAGAGTTGTTCTGTTTGAACTGCATCATTTCATTTTTTTAATACGTCACATTACCTCATTTCCTACATTAACAGAAAAAGAGCACTTTCCTGCAGTTTGGCCTGAAGAAGTGCAGCAGGTGTTTCTGGCTGAGCTGGCGAACGGCGTCCTAGCCACTGCTCAGTCCTTTGATGGCTCTGCCAATGTGCTGTCCCTCACATTGCCCACTGAGAGGGGTGGGGGACACATCGCTGCCATGATCCTGGATTCATTACGCACCCATTCCAAGAGAAAGCATTTTCCAGATGCCAGCCAGAGTGACAAAACTGGCAGCAGCGCTCCTGAGAGCTCTGCAGCTGACTGCCCCCAGCCTGAGTCACCGCCTGACTCTCAGGATCAGCTGGAAACTAAAACTGGGCCGGTCAACACCACAGTGACCATTACAAGCCCAGAGCCAACTGCATCTGTTGGTGGTGAGTTAAAGCAGAGCTTCAGTGTGTTTAGAGGGGGGGGGGGGGGGGTGTTCTTCAAAAAATTTATTTTTCCATTCAACCTCTATTTATACAGGTTAGTCTCATTGAGCTTCGAGAACTCTTACAAAAGAGACCAAAGAATCATGACAACGGTAGACAGTCATCAAAAAAAGCATATAAACTGGGAAATATAAATGGAAGAAAATTACAGTATATTAAAAACAAAACCAAAAAAAATCTACATTGTAAGCGATGTAGAAAACTAAGAACAGGAACACGTCTGCATTGGTTTTTGCGATAAAGTTAACGGTTGTTTGACGCCACTTAAAGAGGTCAAGGTCGAGCGGTTCAGATGTTTTTCCAAGATATTCCAGGAAACAGGAGCCTTCTGCCTAGTTCAGTCCTCACTGAGGGGACACTGCAGGTAATAATGTCCTGAGAGCGCACGCTGTAGTTGCACTCACGCAGTGACATGTAGGAGGAGATGTATGAAGGAAACAGACCAAGAAGTGATTTAAAGATGAAAACGTACCAGTGAGTCTACGTGAAGTTAATGATTAGTTAACTAGATATTAGTTGACCACATCAAAACAAGAAGTTGTGCACACCATTTGAGTTGTCATATTTTATATTAAATAGGGATGCACAATACACTTTATTCACTTCTGATACTGATCTGATACAGAAAAGGAATATTGCTGAATTAACATCCTGATGCGTGCTCATGAATTAACTTAATTTTCTTTTTTTTTACACATACTGATTTTCTTGGCCATTCCCCGACATACCTCGAGAATGTTTACGGATCTCATTGGAGGGAGCTGGATGATTATTCCATCCTTATCAGAACTGTTACAGTGCCCTCGAGAGCTTCTATGAACATTGCTCATTCTCGGTGTGTCTCCCCCCCACCGCAGCTTGTCTACATCACTAGTGCTTATTTGTGCGAGGTGTTTTTTAACATTATAATTTTTTTTCTCAGGCAAGAAGAAAGATTTTAATAGGAATTTGTTCACCTCCTATTCCTAATGTGTCCAGTTTCATTACTTTTTGTCTGTCTAAGCAGATCTCACTTGTAAATGAGTCTTCTAGGCTCAATGTGACTTATCTGTCTAAATAAAGGTTGAATGAATTACAAATTTATTAAAAACTGCAGCCACCGTAGCTTCACAAGCTTCGTCAAACATGTAAAAAACAACACAACTTTAATTTGTTCAGTTGCTGCAGTTATGAGTATAACAGCCAGTGTAAAATAATAAAGATACTGAAACTGACAAAAACAACAGGTTGACAACGTTGGTCAAACATGAAAAAATAAACTTCAACCTTTCAAATGGTTCAGGAATTCTAAATATAATGTAAAATAATTAATAAAGGAGCTGAAATATGAGGAAAAAACAACAGCGTCATTAGAAGATATTTAAAATAAACAGCAATCAGCTCCTGTTCTTGTGGATTGGTCACACTGTCACTGATACCTGAGTAAGAATGTTTTTGATATGAGTACCAATATCAATCTAATATCGGATCAGTGCATCTCTATATTTTATGTTGTGAATAAACCTGACTTGACAAATTGCAACCATGTTTGTGTTGGTAGAAGAGCGTTTGTCATAGATTGACATTATTGTTTATTTTGGTTTTCAGAAGATTCAGAGAAGGAGATTGACCAAGTGGAACCAGTCAGACAGAATAGTTCAAATGTTACAGGTATGTATGCATAAAAACAGAAATGGTATTTTTCATTGCTCATGAGCTTTAAGGCCTTGTAATGTTCACTTGACTTTTTTTTTTTTATATATATATATTTCAGTTCCAGAACCACAGACTTCCAGCTGTGACTGTCGATACCTCAAGGAACAGGTCGGAGCTGGTTTCAGTTCTAACAGTAACATTGAATATGTTTTATTGTAAATAACATTTATTATTGTTCTGCTTCTATTTGCAGATCGGCAGTCTGGAGCGTATAATGGAACAAATGATGGAGCACATGAAACAGATGCAGCTGCAGTTTATTCTCATCAAAAAGCTGGAGGGAAACAAAATGCACTAAACCAAGATCTTATCGTTATTTAAGTTTTTATTCTCTTGTGTCAGGTTAATTTAAAATAGTTTTGTGTTTTTGTAATACTGCGTTATAATCATGGCTTTAGTGTTTTTCTTCCTGTGTAAGCCAGCAGCATGTTCAGCCTCAGTTATCCTTTAGTTTCTGGCTGCTTCAGTTGGGTGCAGGTGCATTCTGCCATCTTTCTTTGTTCACCTGCAGGAGTGGGATGTCCACCCAGACTGTGTTCATCTTGTGTTTGAGTGCTACCTAAACTTTCAGTGTGATTAAACATGAGAAATGTTTGGCTTTTGCAAAAAGAAGTGATGCTTTTACACACTGAGGTAGATTAAACAACCTCGGTTCTAAGTTTAGATCTATAAAATGCTAATAAAAACAAAGCAGTGATTTGCTCATCACCCCATTTTTAATTAAGAGGAACGCCCCGGTATTAAGGGCGGCACGGTGGCACAGTTGGTAAAGCTGCCACCTCTCAGCAAGAAGGTTGCTCGCAGTGATGTTCAATACGATCCCGTCCAAACAATCCATGCGGGTATTGATACTGATACTTTTGTGCAAGTGCGCATAATGTGTCAGGTAAACCTAAAAAAAGCAGTGTACTGTATTCAAATCAAAGCTGCAAGACTTTTGCAGACGGCAGCGTTTCTGGATAACGTTCACATGCGGCTCCTTTGCGTAAGTGTTTTTTTTTAACCTGCCTTTGTAAATGGCCTGGTGAACTTTGTTTACAGTGATTTATGGAAGAGTTCCTACGTCCAAGCAGTGATGTGAGAATAAACATGCAGGGGCGCATGAAGACCAGATGTCTCAGAGACTTTCAGTCTTCTCCCGTGAGCTCAGAAATTTCTCCAGATTATTGGAAGTCGTTTGATATGACTTGTAGATGATGTCACCAAAGTGTGTGCCATTTTTCATCAGGGGAACAAACTGGTCCACAGCTTTTAAATGTTTTTGTTGCAGACTGGTAAACCTCTTCCCATCTTTACTTCTGAGCTTCCTACTGACCTGTTGCCAAGTTCACCTAAACTGGTACTAAATGCTCTTCCAGCTGCAACGTCACACACCCAGTTCTTTAAATTACAGTATATGTGTGTGTGTGTATATACATATATGTATACAGTATATACGCAGTGGTGGGATGTAACTAAGTACAAATACTTTGTTACTGTACTTAAGTACATTTTTCATGTATGTGTACTTAAGTAGAATTAAATGTGGATACTTTTACTGCACTACATTTTACATGAAGTATCTGTACTTTCTACTACACTACATTTCTATAATGTGTTAAGTACAGTGTTTGAGTACTTTCTCCACCACTGTATACACAGTTGTTTTTTTGATGTACTGTTCATGGAAGTGTATGCAGGACCAGACTGTCCTGCAGGTACATCAGAGGTGGGGTTTTAGGAGTAGGTGGGGTCGCTGCTCTCCCCCCTGGAGCAAACAAACACCCTCACATCTGATCAGAGCGCGGTGGAAACCGACAGGGAAAACTGCCTCAAAACAACTGGGATCCAAACAGGAAGGGCGCAGGGAAGGAGACATTTTTATCCGTCGTGGAGTGGAATTTGAAATTGGGACAGCATCGCTGAGGAAAAGCTGCCATCTACTTCGAAGGTAATATTTAAACATGTTTGTCTTTATGGTAGAGACGTTTAGTGAGTCATGTTGAGTTATTGTAAAGCGTTAAACCTTTAGAAATGCGCGTGGCATTAAGTGTATAAAACACGAGACAAATCTGTGCCCGAGTCGGCTTTTTGTTGATGTCCTGACACGTGACCGGATATGAAACGCAACTAAAAGCTAAACAGGTGTGATGCGCTGTGCTTTTTTAAAAACATATAAACAAGTAAAAATGCATACAGGTAGTTGTGATTTTCAGCCCTGTTGTTTGTTATTCTGGACAGCAGAGGTTAAAAAGTTTCACTTCCATGTGCCATACCTGATGATGGCCATGAGCAGGAAGGGTCTGCAACATGTGGCTCTGGAGCCACATGTGGTTCTTCTCTTCCTCTGCTGCGGCTCCTTCAAGGTTTGACCAAAACGGACAAACCACTGCCAGTTTTAACAGTTTCATGTCTTTTATTTTGCAAATTTGTGAATACTAGTACTAATACAAGGAGTAAAATATACTTGCTTTATTTAGTTAATGTAGGATACTTAATTTTTCCACAATTAAAAAAACAACAACATAGACCTGCATATTTCATTGTTTAAATTTTCATCTATCCATCCATTATTTTTTTTTTACCCGCT
>JARVLU010000489.1:16373925-16384787 GCA_031762415.1 Simpsonichthys santanae
CTTTGTGTGTGTGTGTGTGTGTGTGTGTGGGGGGGGGGGGGGTACATCTGTCTTTAAGAAAAATATATCTTGAACAACTGAACTATTGTTTTTCATCTTGCAAAAACTAATCATTTGGTGTGGTAGTAGCTGAGACTGATCCCCTACACACATTCTGAGTACTAGCAGATTGTCTAAAGTTTATTGTTTTACATTTTGTCAATAACTATTTAGTCAACTCTGTTAGCAAAATATGTCATAAACCAATGGACAACTTAACTTTTTTTTACTAACCCAATTCAAGATGGCCACCGCAGCCAAGAGACCATAGAAAACACATGCATGTCTATAATTCTGTCAATTTCACAACTACTGGGTTAAAAAATAATGTGATAGCAGTTAACAGTCTCAATTTATGATCAAATTACAACTTATTGCATGAAATCCATATTTAAAACTTTAGTGTTAACTGCTGTTCTCAAACTTGTCTGTTAGCAAAATATCTCACAGACCACTAGACAGAGTTTAGAGAAGCTTTCAAAATGTAATAGTTACATGTAGATCAACAACCACTTAACCTTCGAAATCAATTAGCCATAGCAAACAGGAGCAAAAACAAAATGTCTCAGATTGTACATCCACCCAGCTACAGTCTGATGTGGTAGTAGCTTTGTGCAAATACTGACCTACTCTAAAACTGTAGCATTAAAAGTGATGGATAATGTGGTTCCATCAAGGAATTCTAGACCTTTAATTTGACAAGATATTAGTATAATTGTGGGGGAAATCATTGTTAAAAAAGTTCTTGTTTAAACTTAAGATTTGCGCACGATGAAGAAGAATTAAATGTTTAGGAAATGTAAATTCAATAGGTTTCTTTTAGACAAACACATTTTAATTGGCACAGTATGAGCCTTGGTTTTCTGTTTGTTTTGGGAGGTGGATGTAGACGTAGTCCAGCCCGATGGGTTTTATCACACCCGGCAGATGTCTCGTGAAAAAGCTGTCCTGAATTTATAACTGCACATCCAATTAGTATTCTTCTATTCCATTCATAAACTCATTTAGAGGAAGGCTGATGCTTGACTTGTCAAAAGAGAGATGGTGTTACATTTTAAATGTGGTTATAATGTCATTGTATGCCAGAAGGTCACAGTAGAAGATGGAAGGGACAGGACTCCATCAGCACTATAATATTATTCAAAGAGTGAACATCAGCTCGAAAGGTTTTATTCACATCACAGAAAAACCATGGCGATAAATTATGTGCAGTGAAATCAGATTGAATATTTAACAAGTGCTGAAGTCCAAATTCAGTGTGTTTTACTGCATGATGGAAAACTACTGTTTTTACTGATAGTTCTCATTTTTGAACATTTATATTGTCTTTTTAAACAAAACATTTTGACTTTAATGATCAAATCTACTGTTTAACAAGCAGCTAATGCTCCAGGCACTTTGTGCAAATAGCAGAAATTTCAGGAAAAGGCACAGTGTAATTGTGATACATTATTGTTATGTTAAAGGAAAATTAAGACTGGTATTGCAGCATAAAGGTTATACAAAAGTTAACAATGTAGTTTAATTAAATCATTTATTTGTGAGGGAAAAAATGAACTTTGTGTGCTTGTGTCTGGGAAATGTATGTCATGAGAAACTAAAATTAGCTTTAAAGTTTACTGTTAACTCAGATTAAGTGTTGTTACTAGTGAGTACTTATGAAGCATTCACACTATTGTCATCCATTTTTCTTCCCCACGTTTTTCAGCATCTTTCTCGTTCCACAATTTTTGTGCTATATCAACAAATCATAAATCTAAACGTTCAAGCTCTTTCAGGACAATCCTGCTATGACTTTTGGAATTTGTGCAATTTTAGCTTTTTGAAATATTTACCCTTTTATTCCATTTTTCTTCTATGAATATTGTTCATTTTACATCCGTCAAATCTTTAGATCTGTTTACAACCTTTTACAGCTCCTTTCATAATTTGTTCTGGTTCAGCTTCTTCCAACTTCCTTCTGCAAATTTTAACTAAATTTAAATGGCTAATTTCACCTTGTTATGCTCCTTTTAGCTTATTTAGGCAAGTTTCAGCTATTTCAGCTACTATTTAGCTATTTTATGCAAATTTTAGCTTTTTCAGCTAATTCCACATTTTTTGCAGTCATTTCAACTTTTTTCATCTGATTCTGCAAAAATATGCTCTCTCTATTTCCCTCTGGTAATTTAAGCTTATTTCTGCAGTTTTAGCTACTTTTCAACTGTTTATTTTTTGTTTGTTTGCTTTTGTTTTGTTTTTGCTAATTTCAGCATTTTTAAAATTATTTCCACTTCTTTGTGTTCATTTCTTCTTCTTTAATCCATAACTGGGCAAACATGTTCTATCTGCTTTCTGCTGTTAATGTAAGCTTGGTCTACCCTTTCAGCTACATTTTAAACATGTTTTAGCTAATTTCAGTTATTTATAGATAAATAAATTAATAAAATATGTGGTAATTTCTGCACATTCCAGCCGAAATAAATGTTATGCTAATTTCAGCTTGTTATGCTCCTTTCTGCTTTTTGCTGCTAGTTTCAGCTTTTTTTCTCCTATTGCATCTATTTTTAGCTCTTTTATGCTAATTTAATTTTACAGCCAGTTCCACTTTTTTAAGCTCATTTTAGCTCTTTACGTTTCCTTCTAGAACATTACGTTTCTTTCTGCCTTTTCAGCTTTCTTCATCTTTTTCTTTTCTTTTTTTTTTTTTGTTTTTTTGTTTGTCTGTTTGTTGCTAATTTCAGCTTTTTGGGGGGTGAATATCTTATTTTTGTTCTCATTTCTGCTTTTTCTTAATTCAGCACACGTGTTCTTTCTGCTTCTGCTAATTTATGGTTGTTCTTCCATTTCAGCTAGATTTCTGCCTTTTTTTAGCTAATTTCGGCTGTTTTTCAGCAAGTTCTTTTGCAATAAGCATTCACACTGCATTTTTGCAGAAAATGCAATTTCTCTAGTTTTTTTTTTTTATTATTATTATTATTATTTATATGTGGTCTGGTGTTTTACAACCTGCTGGTGGTAGTTTCATGGTCTGGGCTTGTCATGCTTTATCTGGATCAGGACAGCTTTTCATCTGATGCGTCTAAACCCTGAGATTCATCACATGCAGCCATGTGTGTGTTAGTGCACGGTGAGTTTGGTTTTGCTGAGGTGTCAAAGCTTTTATGTTCCTTTTGCTGTTTTGTTTTCTGTTCAGGAGGTTCAGTTCGTTGGTTGATTTTCTCTTTGTTCTGTTTCTGCATTTCATTTTTCATTGATCCTCTGTTCTGGTTTGAATAAAAATCTTTGAATTTATTTTACATTTTTTTATATTTTATTTTTTAGTTTTGCCAAAAAACATATAATTTCAACTCTTTGCTTTTTTTTTCATCTGTTTTTACGTTTACCTTTTTTTACACTTGCTTTCTGACTTTTTTGTTGGAGTGGTTTTACTGAAGGTTTTAGTTTAGTTTATGACCATGTTTTCTGTCGCACCTGTTTTAGTTGGTACTCCTGCAACTCATCTCAGTTTCTCCCACAGTACATCTCTTTGGTTTTTGTTACTCTGTCGTTAAATCGTCAATGGGTTTGCCTTAATTTACGGCTTCATTTCAGTTTGTTTCAGTTGAGTTGTTTCTAGAAATATAAGTTCCTGAATTAGTTCTCATTCCTGCCAGTTGCCTCCTTTAATGGATTTGGGTCCCATTTCCACTGTCTGCACCAATAGTGGAAACAGGGACAGTACATCTTAGAAGCTGCAGCCCCCTGCACACTTCTGTCCATCTTTAGGATGGCTGTATGGAATGTAATTTTGTTGTACTTCACGATGTAAGGTTAACAAAAGCACTCTGATTCTGAATATTTACAACATAACATTTTATTCTGGTTGCATTTCTTCTGTGAATATAAAAAAATATAAACGTACATCTGAATTTTTATAATATAATGAGTGTTTCCTGTTTGAAATTTTGTAGTTTAGCAATCTCTTCACTTCTTTGTTTTATGCAGATAGATTACACATTTAAAACTCAAAATGTCAGTTCTGTTTTCATTAAAACTGGACTTTCAGAGTCAGAGAGTCAGAGCTTCTTTATTTGTCATTCACACCACCCGAACAGTGATAGAGCCAGTTACGGCCAGCCGCCTGCCACGTATGTTCTGCTTGTTTTTTGCTGTTTATTTGCTTTTTGATAGATTCCTCTGCTTTGTTCAACTATGACGGCACAACTCTTCGCAGCCTCCGACATGTTAAGTTGTCAGTATCTAGTTTTAGCAACTACTGTATTCATCAAGACTACCTCCTCACCTGTCAAACATACCAGACTATCTGCGCCGTGTGCCTTTCAACCTCGGAGATGCCCAAAGAGACACGGAAAGCAAGGAGGATTTTTGGTGAGAATTAAAGGATATCTGAACTTATCTGGCAACAATTCTGGTTTCTCCCATGAGCAACTATTTGTATGAATGAGACATCGCTGGATTCAATCTGTGACTCCATTCCTTCATTTGGAGCACGAGTCTTCATGCTGGCGACGGGAAAGGATTCCCAAACGTGGCACAATAAACTTCAAGAATACCCTGATGCATGCTCAATAATCCAGGTAGAAAAATCTAAAAAAGCTAAGTCTGGTCCTCTGGACGAAAGACGAAACGTTTCTACAATTTTTTTTGCTTTGTTTTGTTTTGTTTTTTGAATGTCCAGAGGACCAGACTTAGCTTTTTTAGACTCCTGACTCTATGTCTTCACTTTAGATTTATACAGGAACTGATTCTAATCAATAGTTTTGGTGGAATATTCAGCACATTCTTAGCAATACAAAGCAACAAGTGAAAGGTTGAACAGAATTTCTAAATCTTTAGACACTTTAGTGGATTTATTTAACCAGGCAAATCCCATTGAGATCACATATCTCTTTTTCAAGGGAGGTAGCCTAGCATGCATGTTCTTTCACTGTCAGAAGAAACTGGCGCACCCATCACAAACTCCATAAGAAAAGAACCCATGGCCAAACCAGGGATTGAACTCAGGAACTTCTTGCTGTGAGGTAATAGTCCTAACACTAGACTCTTGTGATGCATGATGGGAGCTTTGTAAGGAAAAAGACATTAGAGGAAGAGAAAGTTGTGATGGTTTAGAGGTGAGTGGTGCTAAATGTCAAAAGCACAGTTTACTGATCTGAGTCAAGTAATATGCAAACACTTCCAGTATTTGAGTAAAAACATATATAAAATTCCTTCATATTTCCATTTAGAAGTGAATATCACCTGCTGCAGAAAGTAAAGAGCAATAATGTTTTTGTCTGTTCTTTAGTTTGTTGTTAGCATAATATATCATGAACAACTTGACAGATTCAAAATAAACGCTCAAAAAGTAACTTCTGGATCTGAACTGGTTACATTTTGGGAAAAAAAAAATTAAGATGGTGTTCATATCTTAGCAAACTTAAAAAAAATGCTATAGTTCAGCCAATTTTACAGGTATTTATTTATCATTTGGTTCATCTGTTCTGATCTGAGGTTTTTTTTTTCACTCACCACTCGACGACTTGTAGGACTGGAGGAGATCCGACAGCAGGCACTTCTGGATGGTGGCGTTCCCGCTCAGGGTTTCCTTGTCCAGGATGAGCAGGAAGCGGTGGAGCTCCATCAGGAGCTGATCCAGCACTGGAAGACAAAAAAAAAAAGACAAAAGGGACTCAGATTTAGAGCAAAATCAAAATTATTTTGAAATCTTACTGCACATTCTTTGGAACATCTACAGTCATTGGATTGATTTAAGAACAGGACGGTCAAGAGAGAAGCCAAGAGAAAACACTAAAAGTCTCTGAAATGTCTAGACAGGCGCATTATATGTTAAGCCGTAGCAGAAAACACAGTCAAGTGAACATGCATTCTTAGATTTGAAGCTTTTTTTTGGCTCGTATTGGAAGAGTTGTAAATTTTATGTCTGCTTTTTACACGAAATAAGCCCTTCAGAGGTTCTCGCTCTTGTTCTTCCAAGTGCTTGCTAACTTCTCTCAACAAGTTGCTATTGACAGCTTGCGAGTCAGATCGAGGTTGTTTTGGGCTTTGGCAGGAGGTCAAGTTCAGAGGAGGGAGGGGGGAAATGTGTCTGGGTGCAGCCCACACACATCCTTCAGGAGTCAGCGCTGAGTTCACAGCCCCTCTCCACGGTGTAGGGAGCTCTTTGTGTTTTCCTTCATGAATGTGGGCCCCAGTGTGAGAGCGGCTTCTTCAGCAAGAGAAAATGCAGAAAAAGGACAAAGAAGAAAGACTTCATTAAAGACAAAAGGTGGGGCAGGTATTTGTGGCAGTAAATGGGCTGGTATTTTAGAGCCTATGATAATAAAGATAAAAATGTCAGGTTTCACAAGACTAAAAGGGTTTCCCCATGTGTATCGTGAATGAAACCATCTTTGCATACACAATTTGTAACCAGCAAAATTGCATTTTATGTGAAAATTGCAGTGCGAGCGCTGAATAAGTGCTGAACTTTGCTGAAGAAGCTGAAGCTGAATTGTTAAAGCTAAAAGAAGAAAAACGTGGGATAAATGGCCGAAACGAGCAGAATGCTATCTAAAACTAGCTAATCCAAAAAATTGTTTTACATTGTATGTGTGAAACCCACCCTACACAAACACTGGTCTGCTCAGTAATAAACCCAAACACTTTTACAAGGATAGTAAACTGAACTGTATTAAAACTGTCAAATAACTTGTGGCTCCTTCTGGCTCGAACTGATCGCTAACTGAACCGTGAGGCAGGTGGGAGAACGTTCATTCCCCTCCACAGCTCCCTGAGCTCATATCACAGGAAAATGGGGGAGATTTTTGCAACATGAGGCGTCTGACTTTAGTAAACATAGCCTTTCGGCGATGACACAAGGCTGCCTTTAAAGGGAGAGTCTGGTAATGTTCTGTCCAATAGTTATTGTGTATCTTATCAGCTGTGACATAGAATCAGGAGTATAAAAAAGGCTGAAGTCAGGCTAATGGTTAGCCAAACGAGGGGCCGTTTACAATGTTTTTCTTACCGCTAACAATTTTCAAAAAACATGCAAAAAACTAAATCAGACAAAAAGTAGAAAGGTGTGAATTAATGCTACATCAGCTAATTAAACCTCCACACTCTTGCATAACACCTTTTGTTAAGGTGACTGCATTTTCTCAACCAAGTACCTAAAAGTTAAACGTAGCAAAAGAGTAGCTAAAAGTAGCAAAAATCAAGCTAAATTTATTAAAAAGGCAATAATAATCAAAGCAGAAGCTAAAAGGTAAAAGTAGTAGTAGTATGAGTTGGCTGGATGCATGTATGCTATGCATGGATCGTGTATATGAACTATTAAAACATCAGCCACTAACAGTCTATGATCCACACATAAACATTCACATAGTAATACAGATGTTGTTGGTTTAAGGAAATATGCAAAACGTTTAAAGCGTTAATAATAGCTAATGTGGCATTCTTTTACAAAGGTTTGTCATTTTTAGAAATGTTTTAAAGTAGGCCTGTCACGATAAACTTTCTTGGGCGATTAATTGTATCTGAACTCATTGCAATAAACGATAATACTGTTTGAAATTTGACAATAAATAGTAATTATTGTCAAATTTAAGAAGAAATTTTTATTTGTTTTGCATGCAGTACCTTTTTTGACCACTGGATGGCAGTATAAGACTGTTTGAACTGAAGGATGGATAGTGAGGGAGCGAGCAGCATGTCTCTTCAAGAAAAATGGGAGGGAGAAAAACAACTTTTTACATGAAGGCACAGGTTTCAACCATTAATTTTGGGGCTTCCACAAGACGGAGGATTTTTCCCGAGGTCCGCCTGTTAGCTTAGCTCGTAGGTTAGCTTCTCAGCTTAGCTGCTTTTAGCAATCCAAAAACACAATTTTGGATGGTTAAATAGATTTTAAAGAGAAAGGGAGGGGTAAGTGAAGAGCACCGGAGTTGAACTTTTTGTCATCCAGTGTCTTCAGTAGAAGGAGAGAGACAGGAAGAAATTATAAAGCTGCTAAATGAAAATGAGGTTGATTATTTTAATTTTTCATGCAATTAATTGAATTATTGTTTATCGTGACAGGCCTAGTGACTGGTAGAGACATGTCAAAATGACAAATGTTAAACTGACTGCAAAAATATTCAGGATGCAGGTGTTTTTCAACAGAACACCAAAATGTAAGAATGCAAAATTAGCTGTATTAGCACATTACCTAAGATTGGTGTATACCAAAATAAATGGTGGAGTATTTTGTAATTTTATTTATCTGGGTAAAACATACTAGTATTTTGTATGGGATTACTGATGGGAGAAAATATATATAAAAAAAGAAAATAAAGTTACAGTAAAAAGTAACTGTTAACATAAAGTATTGCACTTATGGTGAATTGTGACAAATGAGGTAGTGAGGAAACTAAAGGCCACTTTTGGCAAACGGTAAGAGAATAGCCCAGTGCAGCAGAGACTGGGAAAAAAACAAAAGCTGACTCAAATAAAGACAAATTACCATCTCCATACTGTGGTGAGATTGCATTTACTGATAGAGGAAGAGAGTAAAAGTTGAGTCTCCACAGAGTTTAAATTAATCATGGTGTGTTTACACTGAGCTGATGGAACTTCTTTGTGCAGGACATAGGAACTGGTGCATGGACTGTAATAAAGAGAGATGATAGAGACTGGATCATAAAGTTTGACAGCCATGTTGTCACCGAGCCCCTCCTAAAACTGACCCTTTCTATATGAATAAGTGATCATTTTGATACATTTGATCATGCAGTAGACAATTATCCTCAAATTTTAGCTTTGCTAAAAACCTAATATTTAGCCAAGAATAATTGCAGATGATGATCTTTTTTATTTGCTTATTTATTTGATGGTGGTTTTGTCCCATAAAGTATTGGCTTTTATATCACACAAATGCGTTTGACCCTTTACTAACATACCATATGGATTTGAGCAACTTTAAAGCTCCATACCCATCATTGCCCATTATTCCATTGATTTAATTAAAGCCTTTGGGATGTATTTGGAAATCACTGCTGTACTTGTTTGGAACTAATTTATGATCTATGAAGCATTTTGATATTTAACCAGTGAAGTAAGCCTGAATCAATAAATTCAAACTGACAGACCATCAACATTCTCATATAAAATGTATAAAACAGACTTTTTAAATCATCAAAGTTCACTGATTTAAACTGTCAAGACCAGCCTGATTTTGTTGTCTTCAAAGACTCGCAAAGCCAGCACTCTCTCCTTTATTTTTTTTATTTTTATTTTTCTCATGGTCAAACTTGTATCCAAACACCAGTACCATATTTTCCAGACTCTAAAGCGCATCGGATTAAAAGGCGCAATATCAATGAACAGGTCTGTTTGCATGCATGAGGTGCACCAGACTATAAGGCGCATTAAGCAAAACACAAGTCAGATAAGTCAAACTTTATTCAACTCATTCATGATAACTCTCAACATTGATCAGTTGTACCACAAAAAATTAGTTTGAGGTCAGTAAGCACAACCAGAATTAATACAAAAGGTGCATTACATTAAAAGGCTCACTGTCGATTTTTGAGAAAATTAAAGGATTTTAAGTGCACCTTATATTAAAAAAAAATACGGCATATGTGCATAAAAGGCTTTACCTTTGGGTGTTTTCAATTCGGCACTTTGGAAAAACTAAGAGCTTCATATAACAATGAATAACGTTTGAATGTTGCTCTTTTTACAGTACTGTCCTGTGGCCTTCTGTTCTGTTGAAATCAGAAGAAACTTTTTTTTTTTTTTTTTTTTTTTTTTTTTTAAAGGGACATTAAACAGATCGCCCATAATGTCAGTGAGTATCTGGCTCTCTGTGACATGAACACTGTGACCCACATCTCTTCAGAAGTGTTGTTCTGTCCCACTGGGGAGTTTTGACATTTCCCAATGTGTTCTTTTTTAACTTGAGTTTTTGCTTTATGCTTTTGACAGATCTGCCTTCTCATTATTTTAGAGCTTTGCAGGACTCCACTTTCATTGTTCCCACTATGTTTTTTTTTTAGTTTATGTTCTTTTTAAACGTCCACTTTCCAGCCTCCCACATCTGCCGACGTCCTCGTGAATTGCCTGTCCACTGGCAAATCGTGACAATGAAAACTCCATATGGAATAGATTTATGAGGGCCAAATCTTAATAAAAGGTGACCCTGCGAGCCACATCTACCATTAAGTGCCACATTTCCATAATTTACAGCCTTGACTTTCCGGGCATGCTCTCAGTACTCTGAAAGTCAGTGTTTCACATTTTCATTTCTATACATGCTGTGTTTGGCTTGATCGATTGCCCATTAAAAATGCAAGGGTCAGCGGTGGCTTTAATTCGTTTTAGTGACAGAGTTTATGAAGTTCAGCCTGGATTGTTGATTGATTTGAAAGTAAAATTAGTATGCTAATTTCAAAGTCTTCAAAATGATGTATTGGAGTGCAAAAAGCCATTTTCAACTCGGCACTGTTTACTCAAAATATTTATTTGATCAATAAAATGACAAAACTGTTCATATCTGAAAGTAGAAACCTTTTGATTTTGTACTCTAATGGCAGATGTAATAAGAGGCTTGAAACCATAAAAATATAATGCTTACTCAAAGTTAAATGATAAAGTATGTGCGGTAATTCAGATAGTGTGTTTGTTTCTTCCTGTCCCTGTTGTCTGCATCTCCCTGGTGCCTTGCCTGTGGAGACAAGGGCACCAGTGTGGCTCCTTCCCAAGTTGATCCCTGAAGAGTTTTGTTTAATGAGCTGCCCACAATATCCACTGCGGAATATGTTTTTTTTTTTTTTTTTTTTTTTTTTGCATGGGATTTGTTTTCCCTGCATACATCA
>JARVLU010000489.1:16410430-16425680 GCA_031762415.1 Simpsonichthys santanae
GCAGGACCCCCCAATCTTGGGGACG
Organism: Simpsonichthys santanae; assembly: GCA_031762415.1. Lineage (NCBI taxonomy): Eukaryota > Metazoa > Chordata > Actinopteri > Cyprinodontiformes > Rivulidae > Simpsonichthys > Simpsonichthys santanae. The sequence continues at coordinate 16,410,456 of JARVLU010000489.1, forward strand.
TGTTGATGCATTTTGTATTTGGTAGATCATTTTGACTTGGTTGTTTTATAAGTAGCTCACATGCTGAAAAAGTGTGAGCACCCCTGGTTTACATGCTGATGTAATAATCCACCAACACGATGACCTGATGGCCACAGGCCGTGAAAACACAGACAGTTTGGTAGTAATAATTCCGTTAAGGCGCTGGACTCACCTGGCAACATTCAAGATTCTGTGATGAGGAAAAAGTCCAAATCGTGCTCTTGAAAGTAATCCCTGAGGAAGAAAGTTTTGTTGTTGACAGATCTTGCATTGATCACACACATCCTGATATTATCGGAGGTAGACCCAGCTGCGGTGGAGTGAGCATGTGGTGGAGTGAGCGCGCAGTGGAGTGAGCGCGTGCCAGCGGCCGCAGATTTTCAGTAACAGCCTCTCCGGGTCAAGCAGTGAGCCACACCGGCCGACAACTCCCGTTGTTTACCTTGTACGGGTACGCGGGAGGCTGATGATGGACACCATGACCATCAGCTGGAGAGGAAAATGCAGCATGCAGGGCTTTGAGTTTCACCAGCTGGCCAGCTCGTTTTGCTCGGAGCGATATCTTCGGGCAGGCAGGTGAGGAGCGCAGCATAGGTAAACAGGCAAGTCCACCAACAGTGGGAGAAGAGGGGTGTTCCAGAGGCACGCTCATAATGATCCAAATAAGCGACATCAGTGGCAGAAAAATGAAGATCCAGGAGCTCGGATGAAGGATGAGAACAGACGCCAGATATTTGGAAACATTGTAAGTGATGAGTTAATCATGCTAACAATTGGTTTTAAAGGTACACCTTGTTTGTGGATTTTAGGTAAGCCATACAGACTAGTCATGGCCTCCCTTGGGTACAGTCTGTGGTACAGAATACGGTCAATAGCCTTGTCCTGCTCCAAATTTTTCAGGCAATCTTATCAACTTCTTCTTGTAACCACTTCCTGGATCTCTTTTCAGCATTTTATAAGTGGTTAAGTTAACAGTGATGTCAACAACAAACTATAAAGATGCCAAATAAATAGTTTACAATAAGGCTTTTTTTCAATGTAGTAGTTTTTTAGTACAGCAATTATATAAAGTTCCAATCCAAAAAATCCAGAGTAAACTTTAGTTTGTGTCTTGAGAAATACAATGAATCATGATGGGATAATATGCTGCTATGTCACAATGATTATTAGGTTGGTAAGGCCTCTGCGGTCTTTTTCCTCTTAAAATCTACAATAACCTTATATCATAAAAGTAAATTCTTCCAGGGTTAGAGCATTTGATGATGAAGTTAGCCAGGCTTGCAGACTACGTCTGTTTATAGATTTCCATGGACTAGCCCTGTTGAGTTTGGCTTGTAATCAGCAGGAGACTATTATTTCAGATTAGAAGTTTCATATTCAAGACAGGAAAATCAATGACTTGATGTACCCTCACTTCTCTAGAAGAAAAAAACAATAAATACTCATTCTGAGAGGAGTTTAAATTTAGACTTATGGTAGCATTGAGGACAATTCCCAAGCTCCATTAGGGAATAAATAAATCATGCATGGTGTGTGGACTTCAACAGTAGATTATCAGTTGTGGTGTGGCCAATAGCCTATTGGAAAGGCCCATTTTAGATTAATCCAATACTAATGAGGACACACATAACTCAAACATCTGATCCCAACAACCTAACTCTAGTGATCAATGTGGAGCAAAAAGCACAATAATTTATTATACAGTATATGAAAATGCCCACAAATTCAGTCTAATGGGAAAGAAGTCACATATCCAAAACTGTAATCTGAATTTTTCCTGCTGAATGTTTGTGAAACAAGGTAAACAATGTTTGCACAGGTACTTTAATGCTTTTTCTGTGCACATCACTCAGTTATAGTAATTAAAAAGTGGGTGTTTTTTCACATGTTCGCATGCTTTTGTTTATTGTGTGTTCCAACATCAGATACAAAACTTGTTTCCAATTTGACTGTCAGTACTAAGTCCTAAAATCTTTTTTATCCTCATTTTTATTGTGTGTAATAAGATCCTGTGCACAACGGGAGAAAGTGATTTGTTTCCTTATCTGCTCAAAAGCAAATTTTCCAGACCAATAACACTCTCCTATGTACAGTACTGTACTGTTATATTGACTCCAAGTCTCCCCAGTATTTGTAAAGAATTTCAATAAAATCCACAAACAGATGAATTATTTTGCTTTCACATGAGAAATCCTACAGTGGATTTGAGAAAACATCACTAAGCCACATGGTTTAACATAAACCCTTCTACTCTTGCAGTTAAAGCTAAATCCTCTTAAGGAGGAATGTATAAACTTTATGCTAACCATATTGATGATAATTGACAACTTGCATGTAAAATGCAAATGGTGAATGCAATGATGTAATAAAAAGAAAGAGTAATATTTGATAACAGCGGTGGTAACTTTAACAGGAGCACACTCAATGGCTCAGAGGTAACTCGATCATGGTAACCAGTGCTCACTGTGTTTCTGAGGCTTGGTGCTGGTTGTCATCAGACATGTTGTTGAGGAATAACATCAGCGACAGATAAGCTGCTCAGCCATGATGAGGAATGAAACTTAAGCTCCAGGCGTGTCTGGAGAAGGGACGTACACCTTTGAAACTGAGATCTTTTACACACAACCGTGTGGAAATTCAATCCTTATTATTGACTTATTTATTTTGTGTAGGGTGTTGTCATGTAGATCAGACTGAGAGGTCACCATGAAAATTTTATTCTTTGGTCCAATCACAGGCAACAGCCAATAAACTTTTAAACTTTACCTGTTTTCTCATCAAAGTTTAAACTGTAAATGTTAATCTCTATGAGACAAGTTAGTGGTAATCATACCTAGAGCACTAACAATGGTTCATTAGGCGGATGGTCCTTTATCATGTGAACAGCTAGTTCTGGATGTCAACAACAAACTGGTTGAGCCACCATGAGATGGTGCTGTTTATACGACCAGGATTATTGAGCATGCATCTGGATATCTCTGTGTGTCTTGTGTTTTTATCTTGAGGTCATGTGCATACCTTTAGAAACTTTGGCAACCACAATTTATCTTTAATCCATAAATGTGTGAGGTAAAAACAGTCACATTATAAATCAGGGCCCCAACGGGAACACAGATGTGCTCCTGCTTGTCTTAGACAAGCTTTGAGAGCTTGACATGTATTTGCGATGCTCACAAAATTTTCTATAGGAGCAAGATTACAGTGTCAGTCTTCTGGATGGATTCATCTTGTTGAAACGTTTTGTCTTTTATCCAAAATACTTCAGTCTGACGAGCTGCAATACAGGCTAGTCTCATTGAGCTTGATGATTCATTTACGGTACAAGAGGAACCTGTTCCAAACAGAACATATAAAGTACAGACAACAATAACAGTAAACAATAACAATAAACTACAGTAAAAATGCAGTAAAAAACAAGAGTAGTCTATAAAACAATAAATCAGGATGCCATCAAACATGGTGAAATACTAAAAACAAGAACTGCTTGGAATTTTCTGTTGACATTATCAAATGTTTGAAACCCCTTAAAAAAAAATCAAGGAGGACACCTTAAGTTCCTGTTGCAAGATGTTGCAGGAGCTGAGTAGGAAAAGGCCTTTTTGCCAAGTTCAGTCCACACTGAGGGGACGCTGCAGGTAATGATGGCCTGAGAGCGCATGTTGTAACTGCACTGACGGCATGACGTGGGAGGAGATATAAGAAGGTAGCAGACCAAGGAGGGATTTAAAGATGAAGAGGAACCAGTGTGAGAGCCTATGTGCAGACAATGATGACCAAATGAACAAGGAGTACAGAGTGCAATGATTGGTACAGTAGTTACAGTTAGTTGTGAATCTTAGCGTGCCATGGTAGACAGCATCCAACATCTGCAAGCAGCTGGCAGGGGCATTTATGTAGATAATATCACCACAGTCATAGTACAAAGGTAGCGGTTACAAGATGCTTTCTGTCATTCAGAGTTAAGCAACATCTATTTCTGAAGAAGAAACCCATTTTAATTTCGGTTTCTTTATCAAGTTTTCACTATGTGGTTTAAGAGAGATGTGTATCAACTAAAATTCCCAAGTATTTGTAAGAATCTATAAACTCAATAGGAACACCATGGATGAGATAGGATGAAGAGTTGCTGGCACATAGTTGATCCACTATGAGAAGGTGCTGTTGATAAGACTGAGTTTGTTGCAGCTCCTCAGACTGACGAAGTCTTTTGGATAAAACATGAATTGTTTCAACAAGAAGAATCCATCCAGAGGACCTGACTCAACCTTGTTAGATTTAGCTTCCTGGATTATTGAGCATGCATCAGGATGCAGAGGAACCAATTTTGCTTTAATGCAGCTGACCCCATATATTGTTAAATTTAACAGATTGGACCAGATTTTTATACTTGGACAAGTTCTACAAAGTAAAACGACTGTTTTAGCAAAGCAGGAAATTCTTTAGTGTCATAAAAAATGCCAAGTGTTTGTTTGAATGCTTTCTACCATTCTGAGACACGGCTGTAGCACTACACACGAAGAGTACTTTTTATGGAAGTGGACACTTTCTGTTAAAAACTACATAATTTCACTGACCACTTTAAAAGAAGTTAATGTTATGATTGGATTTTGACCATTTTTAATGTTAAACAAGCCCTTTTTCACTTAGTGGTTTTCAATGGCGTGCTTTAATCGCCCACATGTTTTAATAATAAAAATGCTGGTATGAGTTGACAACTCACCGAGTAGTATTTAATAGGTTCAAGATGAGACCAAACTTATGACTCTTGTTGATTTTACATGCAGTACTTAGAAATTTGTTAAATGTCAGGTGTTTTAAACTGGTGTGTGCCAAAAATAGACACCACTTCCGGAAAAGAAGTGATCTTTTTCTCAGCGGGTACAAAAGAGTCCAAACAACACATTACCTCACTCATCATCACTGAGTCACCAAAACCGCTCACTAGGAGTGTTAACATTAAAACATTTCCACCTGTTTCTCACCAGTTTCTACATGCCAGTGTAAGTCATTTGATTTATTTATTTATTTTTTCAGATTGACAGAACCTTCAGGATACCTCACAGATGGTCCCATCAACTACAAGTACAAAACAAAGTGCACCTGGCTCATTGAAGCTTAGTAAGTACTTATATTTGAACTAAACGTATCACTGAAACTGAGCATTTACAACCAAATGCACATCTGACATACTTAGTATCAATTTGTTTTAGTGTAAGCTGACTGATACAGCTGCTTAGCATCACGTTGCTTAAACAGTGAAATATAAAGACGAGTGTAATGTTTTGAAGGCCGAGTGGGTTTGTTTACAGAGCTGCGTTTCGTTGCTATATTTTCATAATTTTGTAAAGCAGAAAGAAGCCACTTTTTCATTCAGCTTTTTATCTTTGAACTAATTTTAATTAAGAAAAATCATCCCAGAATTTTTAAATACTTGTATGTTTGACAATTAGGGATGTTTTCATCAATTAAAAGAGTAACTAGTAGGCCTGTTGCAATAAACAATAAATCAATTAATCGCATGATAAACGAAAATTATCAACCTCATTTTCATTTATCGGCTTTATCGTTTCTTCGTGTTTCTCTCTTTCTATTGGACACTGGATGTCAAAAGGCTCAACTCCAGTGCTCTTTCCTGAATCCCTCCCTTTCTCTTTTCTCTTTAAAATCCATTTTAACTGTCCAAAATCATGTTTTTGGGTTGTTAAAAGCTGCTCAGCTGAGAAGCTAAGCTACGAGATAAGCTAACAGGCCGACCCTAGGGGAAAAAACCCTCCGTCTTGTCAACGCTCCTAAATGAACAGTTGAAACCCGTGCCTTTGTGTAAAACGTTTTTCTCTGTAAAAAGAAGCTGAGAACTTGTTTACAGATTTTTTTTAAAGCGTGTAAAAATGCTATGCTAAAGAGCTCAAACGATACTGAGCGTCTGCATTTTGAGAACCGAAGAGAGACAGCCCATGTCACGTCAAGGGGCCTCCGTCCCATTTTTCTTAAAGAGACATGCTGCTCACTCCCTTACTATCCATCCTTCAGTTCAGTCTTATACTGCCATCTGGTAGTCGATAAAGGTACCACACGCAAAACAAATTAAACATTTCTTCTTAAATTTGACAATAATTACTAATTATTATCAAATTTCAAACAATATTATTGTTTATTGCAATAATTTCTGATACAGTTAATTGCCCAGCAAAATTTGTTATTGTGACAGGCCTAGTACCGGTAACTAGAAACATTGCATTTTATGTACTAACTGCTAAATGGCTTTGTTGACATTTCCTGCAGGATTTGAAACGAGTTGTTAAAACGAAAACACTGGCTAAAGGCTAAAAACGTATCAAAACATTAGCTGAAAGCAAAAAGTAGCAGAACAGTAAGTAAAACTTAAAGTAGCACACACAGACCAAAACAGCTCAAGTCCGCTGAAGCAGATTCTAAAAGAACTGTTTTAAAGGAACTGAAACGATCAGTATTTGCACCCATGTGTTTGAGCTGAATGTTTGATTTATGAATAGCTAAAATAGTTCAAAGTATGCAGAACTAGATTGCAATAAACGTACAAAAAAATTATAAATAAACTCTAAAACAGTTGTGCAAAAGCTAAATCAGCATTTAGACCTGGAATAAACAAAATCTGCATTTTATAGCTATTTTTTTCATTCCATGATTAAAAAAAGTATTAGCATTAAAACCTCTTTTTCAAATAGTCAGGCTTGAAAAAAAAAAATGAAAGGACATGTCACGTCAGGTTGCAGTGCACTAAAAGTTACCATTTAGTTTAGGCTTCCTGCTGTTTGAAAACCTGATTGTTATTAAGGTGTAAATGTTCTTCCTTGTTACTGAAACCTTTTTTTTTTTTACTCGTTCTTCAGCCCAAATGCAGTTCTGAGGTTAAGGTTCAACCACTTTGCCACAGAGTGTAGTTGGGATCACATGTACGTCTATGATGGAGACTCTGTGTACGCTCCTCTGATTGCTGTCTTCAGGTGAGAATCTCCAACAGGAGTGAATTTTTTTTTTTTTTTTTTTTTTTTTTTTTTTAGGCTAGACTTTCTAGTGTGTCATGTGTTCTCAAGTTTGATGTCATAACTGTGAAGCCTGTTTGTTTTGAACAGTCAATAAAAAAATCAATCATTGGCTCTGCCAGAAGACACTAGTTACACTTGTCACTGTGTGTGTTGCTGCTCTGACTGGATTGTTATTGTTACTTTAGGCTTGTTATCAGTTTAAAAAAAAGTTACATCAATATATTTTTCTGATTATTTCCACAGCGGCCTCATTGTTCCAGAAATACGAGGTAATGAGACGGTTCCTGAGGTGGAGACGATGTCAGGCTACGCATTGTTACACTTTTTCAGCGACGCTGCCTATAATCTGACAGGATTTGAAATATTCTACTCGTGAGTGTCAGGTTAAACTTTGGCTTATTTTAAACTAGTGGTCTGCCAAGTTGTAACCTAAACTTTTTTTTTTTTTTTTTTTTTCAGAATTAACTCTTGTCCCAATAACTGCTCTGGTCATGGGAAATGCACCCCAGGAAACTCAGCTGCCAGCAGAGTCTACTGTGAGTGCGACAAGTACTGGAAAGGCGAGGCCTGTGACATCCCTTACTGCAGGAACAACTGCGGGAGCCCCGACCACGGCTACTGTGACCTCACCGGAGAGAAACTGTGTGTGTGTAATGACAGCTGGCAAGGTAAGAGGAAGCTTCCCCACCCCTCACAGTTTTGGAAATGTTTATCAAGCCTTATATAACAACAGTTATGTTGAAATCATATTAAATATGTTTTTTCAATGTTTTACTATGGGAGAGAGGTAAAATCTGTTTTTGGATGTACGGTATCAAATTGTGGATACGAAAGAGTCTGAATCAAATTTTAAATGCCAAAATTGTTAGTTATTCTGGGCTGCCACTTTAAGAGAATCAGCAGCTAGTAGCTGCGCGGTGCTGTTTGTCCTTGTTGTGTTACCGTAGCTTTCTGTAGTTGAAACATGTTGCAGTACAGCTACATATTTTCACATTGTCATCTTTTACATTGTTGAACCCCGAAGAATGAATCTGTAAATAATTGTTGAAGTGATAATAACATGACAGTCTTTACAAATGTCTGTGAAATGTTTGATTTGTGTATAAAGATCCAGTAATAAACGCAATGCTAATGGCAGTAGCTTTTCTATGACGTTTTCATCAGCAATCTGTATTTTTTTTTTAACTTATTAGTATTAGGCATGAAATTAATTAAATCAGTGTTTATGTAAAATAAGTCTTAGTATTTTAGGTTTCAATAAAATGCAAATGTATTGATAATCATTTTGCATCACTGCCCTCTAAATTATAATTGGATTGAATTGAGGTGCTTAAAGATTTTCATCTGACAGTATACAAATCAACCAAAATATTTTGAACATGTGAAGTAAAATATCATTGGTTTCTTGTTTTAGTGGCACTTGGCCGTGGGTGGGATATTTTAGTCAGCAAGTCCATTCTGTCCATAAAGTTGATGTGTTGGCAGCAAAAGCAACAAGTAACTAAATGTCAGAGTGACTTAGAGAAGAGGCAAATTACTGTAGATCATAACATTTTTACAACTGCTGTTACTGTTGGATGCTTCTGGTCAGAGGCGGTCCACCAGCAGGGTCATTTTAGGGTTTTCCACCACAGAGGTTCCACTGCTAGTCCACATCTGTTTTAGAGCTGGTTCTTAAAATAAACATACAACATTTTTGTTTGAGTGATATTTGAGAAACTCAACAAAGTTAGCGGTGCTCACTCAATCTCTTAAATTTTCTGTCCATCCATCCATCATCTTTACCTGCTTCTTCCTTTTTGGGCCGCGGGGGTCGCTGGTGCCCATGTCCAGCAATCACTGTGCAAGGAGCGGGGGGACACTCTGGACAGGTCTCCAGTCCATCACAGGGACATAGAGCCAAACAAGACAAACAACCATTCACTCTTTCACTCACACCTAGAGACAATTTAGAGTTACCAATCAGCCTAACATGCATGTTTTTGGTCTGTGGGAGAAAACCCACACATGCACGAAGAGAACGTGCAAACTCCACACAGACCGGACCAGGATTTGAACCAGGGTAACCTACTCGCAGAGAGGCAGCAGCTCTACCAACTGTGCCACCGTGCTGCCCCTAAATTTTCCAGTATAACTGATTATCAGTGGGACATCCTGGACAAACACAGGTTCACATCGTTAAGATTTTCTGATGTCTTGGTGCCGCTGTGGACCGGCCTAGGCTCAGCAGAGCCTTTAACTCAGTGGATCAGAGCCTTTTGTCTGAGGAAAAGAAGGAATCTACTCAGTATTAGTGTGGTGGTAATAATGTTATGACTGATTGGTGTTTATAGAACACCCATAACTTCATCTCATACTCATCATCTGAAAGCACTGACTGAGTGTTTGTAACTTGCTTCCAAAGTCGTTCATTATAAAAACATTTCCTCTTTCCTGTGATGGTTATGTTGGGAGACAGAATGAACGACGTGTTATCTGACGAGCTACAACAGCTGTGCTGTGTTATGTCACACTGTAATACTGATTGGGACATGTCAATAAGCCCTATGAATGTGCCTTGTTATGGTTCTCCAGCTGGAGGAAACCATAACCATCACATGCTGTTGCAGAGTGAAACTTGACGGCAGCACTAGTAGATGCTAGTTCTTTTTCCTCCGCTGTCTCTACTGAGTCGGTTTATTATTTTTGGCACCTCCTTGTCTTGTCAGTTTTGCTTATGGTATGATGATGTAAGAGAGGCATGTAATCACAGTCAATTATAATAAAGATATTAATGAAACAAGGCTGAAATTTATCATTAAAAGAAGAACAAACTGGTAGATATAAGGCTTAGAGCTTGTATTAAGAGAATTGCAGTGTTTGCATTTATTTTTTTTTAAACTTTCCTCTCCAGCTGTAATTTATTTTCTTGTTCTTGCAGGCCCAGATTGCTCACTAACTGTACCTTCAACCGAGTCTTTCTGGGTCATGCCCAGTGTCAAGCCTTTTGGTACCTCCCTTGCCAGAGCTTCCCATAAAGCTGTGGTGCAGGAAAAGACCATGTGGGTGGTGGGTGGCTACACCTTTAACTACAGCTCCTTTCAGATGATTCTTAAGTAAGTTACATTTACTTAAGTTTTTTTTCTCTCTCTCTCTTTCAATTTATCCTTAAATGTTTTTAATATTTTGTGTGATATTTCATTGCAAGAAATCAAAATACAGAACAGCTAAACTTTCTCAGCCTCATAATTGTGCATTGTTTCTGTAAGTTAATTTACATATGCATATGTTTTTACTTTGAATGCACATTGAGGGTGGTACTATTTTAAAATCTCTGTACTAGGGATGCACGATATTGAATTTTTGGCCGATATCCGATATGTCAACATCTTAAAATTTATTTGGTCGCTAACCGATGCCAATACCAATATTTTTATTCCTAGACCTACTTACAGAGACTACATAGCTTTTTCTGCTGTGGAATTAAAATACTGTACTATATTATTCTGCATGGTATTTGTCAGTTTGGCCTGCTAACAAATGCAGATGTCAAAAAGGGGACTGAAAATGATGCAACACTTCAACATGGATTATGTTTAATGAAAAATTTATTCATGACATTTACTCTCTCTAACACGATGACGACACTCAGTGCAAATTTGTAAATTTGCACAAATCTAAACTCAACCTGTTCACAAGCAACAAGTGAAAAGCGCATTAGTGGTATTTGACCATTTCATAAATTAAAATTAACTTAAAACAGAAGCCTTTTATATCGGTGAGTTATTTTGATGGAATGTTCGATATTTAACTTGATCGCTAATATCTGTCGATACGGATACCATGTCGATAATATTGTGCATCCCTAGTATAAACAAATATATCAAGAAGTTTTACCTTGCATCAAGGACTTGAAGCTACTTTGTAAAATAAAGGATGTGAAAAGTCTGAGAATGTTGGCATAAACTGTGAGAAAATGTCGGCCAGTTTCACACTGACCTGAATCCTATTGGAGGGACGGTTTCTGCTTTTATCTTCCAACATTTACTGAATCAAGCTGAGCTCCAGACTAAGGTTGAGTTTATTTTTGAAAAATCAGATAAACCGGATAAAATGTGAAGGATTCATAATTTTTTTTTTTTTTTTTTTTTTTTTTTTTTTTTTTTTTATAATTTTTTATGCACTAACAAAATATAGTGTACGAGCTTAGAAAAATGAAACCAGCAGATATGTGCTGGCAGCTTCAGTTTGCATGCAAGAAATGTTCAGAGTCTGTTCTTGTTTCCTAAAACTGTGTCCAATGTGTTTTCTGATTGAACAGAACTTGTTTATTTATGAGGATTTTGTGTTTACATCTATTGTCAAAAAGTTTTCCCCACAGCAGATGAACATTTTTATAATCAGGATATATTTTGTTTGCCTTTATAGCATCATCCAACATATACCGTAGCTGTTATGACTATAGCAGATATGACTGTGACTGATATGACTGTCCTCTTTGTCGTCATATCAATGAGGGAGACGTCAACAAAATGGTGCCATTGTCAATCTTGTTATCAGCATCTTTGTGCTTGTTTGCTCTTAGAAGTTCAGCTAATCACAGATCATACTAAAGAATGTTTCTGTCTTTGGGTTGTAGTGATTTGTAAAGTAAAAAAGCAAAACACATCTGTGTAAAAATTCAGATTTTTTTTTTTTTGGGTTGTAAACTGCTTTGCAAACAAATTCCAACAAAAACATGGAAGGAAATTCAAACTTTTATAATTTGTTGATTTTCATCCTGTTTTTTTTTTTTTTTCCCTCCGACAAGCTGCTCACTGTTTGTTTATCACCCCGTTCTGTCTTTCCCGTTGCTCCAGCAGCATCTTGTGTAAACAAATGAGTGCTGATGTGACCAGGTGGTCCTTTTTTCCTGAATGACTACAATCCGGAAATTATGTTTGCTCATCAGCGTGCAAAGCTTGTAGCTTAACAAAAGCACTATTTGAAGCTGGAAAACTCAAGTGTTGCCTTCAGCATGACAGGCGCTGCTGTCCTTTATTTGCTTTGATTAAATCAGCAGACCGTGCAGTAAACACCCAGTCACAGAGAGACGAACTGAATGTGTCCTTTACTATGTGCAACTTCATGGTGTATGAAGGGGTTTGGTAAACTGTGATGCTCTTTCTTTGTCCTTTGCAGCTACAACCTGGAGAGTGGTGTCTGGAACACAGTTCCCAGCAGCGGCGGACCAGTCCCAAGATACGGCCACTCACTTACTGACTACCAGGTACACATAGAAACAAACAGATGCACTTAAACACACCTGAGTGCAGAGTTAAAAAACAACCAAACAGCTGCTGTATGGGGGGGAAGAATTTTCCATAGTCAAAGAGTCCATAATAATGTTTTTGTCAGAAAACAGGAAGCTTCACAGAATTTAGAGAGGAAATTAATCATAATTGAATAATAATAAATCTAACCCAGTGTTTAGGGGTTCATTTTTTCTTAGTGCAACCTCCAGACTTACTAGCAAACAACAGTTTTTACATTGAAAGCTTGACAGATGTTTGAAGTTTTTTACGTTATCATCAACTGATGGTTCCTCAGGAATATCTGTCCAGCACGTTCTTTTCATCTGACCTGCAAAATACGAAAAATATTTTTGAAATTGCACATCAGAAATCACTTTAGTTGTTCTCATTAAAGGTTATTAACTAACGATGAGCATTTTATGCACTCTTCCAAACTTGATGATAAATATTAGATTTATTTATTTTTTGTTAATACTACACACACAGCCCCTCGTTTATCGTGTGTCCCTCGTCCACCTACCAGCTAACGCTTACAAACACTAGACCAAGTTGTATCATAATGTGTGATTATTTTGTCCTTTAGTCATGCATGACTAATTTAATACCACAACAAATTGTTTAAAAGCAGAGAAAGCACTAATTTCAGCTGCCGCCCAATGTTTTGGGACTGCTGCCTGTTTCAGTTTTGCTTAAAACATGATTTTCTCTACACGGGTGGGACTTGTGGTGAATTAAATTGTATTTACTCCCAAGTTGTGTGGTTTAAAAAAAAAAACATTTAATGAAACAGGCTTCTGGTACAGATATATGCTGCTGCTAAATTTGCTTATCTTGCTAATGGAGTATCTTTATTCTCCTTCTTTTTCACTGGCCCAGTGGATGAGCGTGGACTGGGCTGTATATATTCTGGCAGTAAAGTTGAGATAATCCACAGTTTCAACTCTATATTTTCAAAATAAACTACATTAGAAGAAACAGTTGCTCTGAGTTGCTTTTATTTTGGAGTGGGGTTTAGGTGTTGTAAAAAGTGCAGTGACTGGAAAGAAGCCCCTTCAGGAACAACTTAGCACGCCTCTATCAAATGCTGGTGTTAAAAACCAAACAAATGGTTATGACTGTCACATTAATTAAAATAGGCTAATTTAAAGAAGCCGACTTGGCATATTTGAAAATACTTTTTTCTTCCCTTTTAATAACGACAGCACGTTACACGTTGAAGTTGTAAGTTCAAATGATTAGATCTGAAGCTAATAATGTTTGCACCAATGAGACATGTTTTTTTGGACAGCAGAATTGAAGTAACGGTTTAAATAATTCTGTATCACAAGAAAGCATCTCTCCACCTCTCTTCAGGATAAAATCTACATGTTCGGTGGGAAACTTGAAGCCAGCTGGGGGAACGTGACAGACGAGCTGTGGGTGTTCAATATATCCAGTCGTACGTGGCAACGGGAACACCCCGATGTGGACTCACCGGCTCAGATTTATGCCGTGGAGGGACACACAGCCCACTGCGTCCAGCTGAACAGTGGCGAGGCTATCATGCTAGTTATCTTTGGCTACTCTCCCATCTACAGCTACATCAGCAACGTTCAGGAGTACAACCTGAGTGAGTCGCAGCTCGTTTCTGCAGACGTCTTATTGCTCATCACTTGTCTGATGGTTGATGTGAATGGAATATAAAAAAATAAACATGCTATTTAAGCTTTATATGGGGCTGTAAAAACATCATTACATTCTTAAAGGTCATTTTTGACAATGTTTTTTTTTTTAAACTTCATAAACATATTTATTAGGTGAAACTCTCCATATATTTTTTCTTGTTAGAATCCAACAAATGGTTTGTGCCTGAGACGAAAGGAGCCATTCCTCAGGGAGGTTACGGCCACACCAGCACATACGACAGCACCAGCGGCAGCATCTACGTGCACGGCGGCTACAAAGCACTGCCAGCCAATAAGCATGGCCTCGTCGACGACCTGTACCGATACGACGTGAACACACGGACATGGTGAATCATCGTGTCGCTCTCATAATTTATCATGCTTTACAGAGTGTGTTGTGCTGAACCTTGACACGCACGTTGTGCAAATCTCCCAGGTTCATTCTGAGAGAAAGCAGCTTCCCAAGGTACTTGCATTCAGCTGTGCTCCTCAGCGGCACCCTGCTCGTCTTCGGGGGCAACACACATAATGACACGTCACTCAGCAACGGAGCCAAGTGCTTTTCTGCTGACTTCCTTGCCTACGACATTGGTATGACATTTTGTTGTTTATAAATCTCATCTGGCCACCTTATTTATTAATTTTGTTAATTTTAGCTACTTTGTTATTGAATATTAGATCAATTTATAGATGAACAGAATATTTTAAGTAATAGTCAATATGGGTTTAGAGTAAATAATACAACATCAGTGGCTCTCATGGAACTAATAGATGTCAACTGCTGTTGATCAAAACCAGTATTGTGTTAGTGTTTCTGTTGATTTATAAAAGGCCTTCGACACTATTGACCACAGCATTCTCTTTGAAAAACTGAATAAATATGGCATTAGAGGATTATCCAGGAGTATCCAGTTATTTGAATAATAGGAGAAAATTTGTACAGGTAAACAATGTAAGATCAGAATTTTGTGTTAATGGATGTGGAGTTCCTCAGGGCTCTGTGTTGGGACCAAAGTTGTTTAAGTTGTATGTGAATGTTGTGGTTGATGTGTCAGGGCTTTTGAAGTGTGTTTTCTTTGCAGATGATACCACAGTTTTTTGTTCGTGTGAGCATATTGAACAGATGTTAGAGATGATACAGGCAGAATTTGTAAAAATACAAACTTGGTTCCAACTTAATGGGTTTATCATTAAATTAGGAAAAAAAACAACTACATGATATTTAGTAATAGAAAGAAAATT
>JARVLU010000489.1:16426176-16444317 GCA_031762415.1 Simpsonichthys santanae
TAGTAGGAAGTGCTATGGTCACCCAACAAATACAGTATATTATTTCATCAGTTGAAATTATTAAAATTTTATGATTTGGTTAAAGATAGTATTTTACAAGTCATGTATAAAGCTCACAAAAAATATTACCCCCAAATATTCAATTAAAATGTGTTAAAAAGAGAGTCATTATAATCTTAAGAGAATGTAAATGTTTGTAAGAGAATGGAAATGTTTGTAAAACCTCCATTTAGAACTATTCTGAAGTAGATGTGTTGTAATTCAGAGAACAGGATTGTGGAGTTGACTTGATATCACCATAAAAATGTCTAAAACAATTTATATGTTAAAAAGGTGATTAAGTTAAAATTGTTAGGAAAGTATGGTGCCAGGTGAAAAATACCTGATGTTTTTTTTGTTTTTGCTTTGGGGATTGTTCAAGCCAGGCAGCACGGTGGCGCAACTGCTAGAGCTGCTGCCTCTCATCGAGAAGGTTGCTGGTTCAAATCCCGGTCCGGGGGCCTTTCTGGGTGGAGTTTGCATGTTTTCTCCGTGCATGCGTGGGTTTCCTCCGGGTACTCCGTTTTCCTCCCACAGATCAAAAACATGCATGTTAGTCTGATTGGTAACTCTAAATTGTCTCTAGGTGTGAGTGAGAGAGTGAATTATTGTTTGTGTCTATGTGTCCCTGTGATGGACTGGAGACCCGTCCAGGGTGTACCCTGCCCCTCGCACAGTGATTGCTGGACATGGGCACCGGCGACCCCCATGACTCAAAAATGGAAGAAGCGGGTAAAAGATAATGGATGGATTGTTCAAGCCTGAATTGTTTGTTTGTTTATTTGATATTTTTTAAATAAAGGGCAGATATTAGAATTTTCTTATTCTTTCTGCACCCTTTTCGTTCAGTGTTTTTTTCTTTTTGATTTATTTGTTTATTTTAAATGAATGAATAAATTAATAATAATTAAAAATAGATACATATACAGTATTTATATCTATATATAAAATAATGCAACAGCCATGTCTAAAGATGTACATTTTTGCTTCAATAAGCATGAACTTTATTAAACATTTTTGCTTTGTTAAATTGGCGTTAGTCTTTTGCTTACTTTGGGAGTAAGTTAAAGTTACTTTTGGGTAAAATATTTGTAATATTCAGGCTTTTGGTTTGTTCTTTCTCAGTGGTATACTTTTAATTCTACTGATTTATTCAGTTTATTTTTACAGACTCAGAAACTTTGTAATATAATATAAATCTGTGTGGTCTCCAGATGCTGTGTGCTTCATTACAGTCAAATAAAAACATATTTTTTATTCCTCAGCTTGCGATGAATGGAGGCTCCTGCCCAAGCCAGACCTGCACAGAGACGTCAATCGCTTTGGTCACTCGGCCGTCATCAGCAATGGGTGAGTCTATTTCCTGGCGTCTTCACGCAGAGTAGTATTAGTTGTAGTTGTGGGAGTTTAAATTTCTTTCTCTGAAAAGAAATGATAATCATTTTGTTTATCTTGTGCATTTAAATTTTAACATTAAAACGATCTAAAAACAGGTCTCACTTGTAAATGAGTCTCTGAGGCTCAATGTGATTAAGATTTATAAATTAAGGTTGAAATGAATGAATGATCTTTGAGTTATTTGTTTATTTTTTTTTCAGGTCCATGTATGTATTTGGAGGCTTTTCCGGTGTGCTGCTCAATGACGTCCTTGTTTACCGACCTCCTAGCTGCCAGGCCTTCTCATCAGAGGAGGACTGCATGAGGGCTGGGCCCGGGGTTCGCTGCATGTGGAGCAGGGGCCACTGTCTCCCCTGGGAACCCAGCATGGCTAATGGGAGCCTCACTCCTGCCCCATTCTGCCCCTCTAAAGCTAGTGAGACTCTAAATTTTAGTTTTAGAAAGTTTTGTTTGAGCTTTTTTGTTTGTCACCTGCACTTTTTTATTTTAAAAATACTGATTGAAACCACATGCATTTAACCGTATTCTTTATTTTTCCTTTTTTTGTGTGTGTGTGTGTGTGTGTGTGTGTGTGTGTCATTTTAGTAACGGTAGATGAGTGGTGCTACAGGTTCTCAGACTGTGGCAGCTGCACAGCAAACACTAAAGGCTGCCAGTGGTGTGATGACAAGAAGTGCATCTCTGCTGCCAGCAACTGCACCTCTGTGAGTCACCAGCAGGGGGCAGCAGAGCCTTTCAAATCTCATTGTTTCCTGAAATAAGCCCTTTTGTACTAGGAGATTTATTTAACTGTGCATAAATGACTTTATTATCAGTGTTTACTTGATTATGATCTTGTCCTTGTTGAGGAAAAATAAAATCCTCATAACTTTACGAGCTGGGCGGATATACTATGTGGAAACGGACTATTTGCTCTTAAGTTTAATTCGCTTTTTTCCAGAATCCACCTTTCGTTTCTTCTCTTCTCTTTTGCAGAATGTGAAGAACTTCACGAAGTGTCCGGTACGGAATGAGCAGGTGTGCAGCAAACTCGCCAACTGCAAGAGCTGCTTCCTGAATCTCAACTGTCACTGGGACCAGAATCACTCCCAGTGCCTCGCCTTGCCTGGTACGCTGAAAGCACATTACCGCACAAGTGGACATCTTGTTAAAAGTTCAGCATTTTGGTTATTGCTTGAGATGTGGACAAGTTTTAATGAAGATTATTTAATTTGTAGAAAATTAAAATGTCATGCTTTTTTACTGAAAATCCTCCCGATTTCTCTGTCAAGAGAATATTTAAACAAAGTTTATGTGAATTTTCTCATCATGGTTTGGTTCATATAATGACACGATTATAATATAGCTAAAAGACCGTAAGTATCTTCAGAAGAAGTGTTTTCAAGCTGTCATCTTGATGTTGTTTATCAGGTCTGCCAGTGCATTTAGTTTAGCTCTCAGCAACCACCTCCCACCCAGCCTGTTGCTGATGTGGACGCCAGCTGAATACGGAGAAATAGCGCTGTCACTTTTATCCATAATTTTCAGCTTGTGACGAATTGTCGCCTGAGGGGAATCGCAGTGGGAGCTGCAAATAACATCTCTGTTTATATGTGTGTGTGAATTTATCATGCCTGAAAGGGACACATGCAAAGAGCATACATCTAAGACTGATAAATGCAAATTAGAAAGCAAAATTGTTATTTAAATTCACTAAGCCTTAAATCTTCAGTTTTTTTGTGACTTGTAATGCTCAAAATATTCCTTGTTTTACTAAAGTGCAAAACATTTTGTAGACCACCATTAGTTTTCATATTTTCTTTAAAAAAAAAGACAAGCAGCGTTTCTCCAAACTGAAGTTCGGTTATACTTGAACCTGTTTGTCCCTTCCAGCCCAGCAGTGCAGCGAGGGCTGGAGCCAGGTGGGCGATGCCTGCCTGAGGATCAACTCCAGCCAAGAGAGCTACGACAACGCCCAGCACTACTGCAAGAACCTGAACGGAAACATCGCCTCACTCACCACCTTCAAACAAGTGCACTTTGTGCTTGAAGAGCTCAAGAAGCTCCAGCAACAAGACAAGGTGAATATAAACTACAAACCAGTGTAGATTGCACACTGGTTTTTGGTGCCCAGGTGATGAAGATGAGCTGTTCAGCCATCCATCCATCCATTATTAGTTTAGTGAATTTATTATCGTTGATTTTTTATTTTATTATTTATTTTTATTTTATTTTACAGATCAGTTAAAATAAACTTGCCATGCTCCTTTCAGCAAAAATATGCTACACAGTTGCTCCCTGCTTCATCTGAGCTGAATGTGAAAGTGAAACTTAAAGTGCATGACCATGACTTGAAAGTCGTCTGCATGCGCCCTCTGCTGGATACATTGCATAATTACACCTTTTGCCAGTCAGGACACGGCTTGTTCCCAGTGTTTATATCAGTGCCTAATAGGACAGTTGTCACAGATAACAATATGTCCCCAAACGCCTTTATTGACCATAAAATATCAGCCCTACAGATATATTGGTGGGGCTGTAATTGAGAGTCATTCTTAACACTGAGCCGGACCACTCGTGATTATTGCGCGAGAGTGTACACATATTATTTTCAAGGTTTGACCGAAATGGCAAAAACTTTGTCATTTCTTAAAATGAGAACGTCCTAACTGAGCACTCTTCCTGTTCCTTTAAGACACGCTAGGATTTTAATTTGTTGCCCATCTTATATACAGCAAACCACAGCTACAGACCACAAGCTCTTATTTTTGAAGCTCTGGGCTGCTGGGTCTTATTTACCCGTTTCCACTTTAACCAGAACATTTTCCATGATGTAAGCCACATCAAAAGACAACATGTTTCTGTCATAAACAAGATGCAGTCAGAAAGTTTAGACTGTATGTCTTTCAACTTCCAGCTCTGTTTCAGGATGTTACAGTAGAACTAAGCTCTGATCCACCGCCCCGTGCAGTTCAAAGAGAATGACGAGCAGGCTCGTTTCTCTGATCTGACTCGCCTTTTCGGTTCACTCAGCTCTTCTGTTTGGTCTCTGGGTCATAGTTGTACTCCTAATTTGGTATTCAAAGACTGAAGCCACCGTTGCATCACTTGGTACGCTGGCGATGAAGAGCAGGCTTACCAACCAGAGTCTAACTTTGTTCTGTTCCTGACGCTGATCAGATTCAGGTTTGGAGACGTCGAGGCTGAATTCAGATGCTGCTATAGGTGTTTCTGAGAAGCTGGAAGTTTAAAATTTATGCAGCTTTGCTCCAGTTTTATTTTCTTTAAAGCTCTGTCATAGCATCCATATCATAATTTAACTAACTTTTCTTATTTTGAGAGCCCTGTTACCACCTCTGTGACCTCACTGCTCCATTTCCTTCTTGCAGCAGGGAAAAAAAAAACTTGGAATCCAGTGATGAATTTAGTTTGGTCATGCTTGCTGTGTTCACGAGAACATAATTTGCTGTCAGTCTGCTTAGTTTATTCAAATGTTGTTATTTGTTCCAAACAGAACCTCGACGTGCCTTTTCACATTATTTTTCCCATTACTTTAAAACTCGAATCCTGAAGGCAAATAAGTAATCATATCTGTGAAATTATGTTTAGTAGACTCTTAATGGCCTTCATTGTTCCCAGGTGTAAATGCACGAGTCATTAATTTTTTCTAAGTAGCGTGACAGAACTGAAAAAGAAGCACATTTATGCTTTTTATTGGAAGTTTAAATCTCCAGCTCTTTTTTTTAATTATTTTTATTTTTTTTTGTCTCCATAGCGGCTGTCCCCCTGGGTGGGCTTGAGGAAGATCAATGTGTCATACTGGGGTTGGGAGGACATGACTCCCTTCACAAACAGCAGCTTGCACTGGCTGCCTGGGGAGCCCAGTGACTCTGGTTTCTGTGCCTATTTGGAGGAGCCTCAGGCGTCAGGCCTTAAGGCCAATCCGTGCACTGCAACTACTCATGGGCTCATCTGCGAGAAAGCTACAGGTGAGAAACGCACTTTTTATCATAAGCTAAAATGCGTTCAAATAAGTTTTTATTTGAAGTCCTGTTGTTTTTTGTTTATTTGCAGGAAACCCTAATCAGAGTACCCGTTCATCTTGCAAAAAGCCCTGCTCGCTGCACACGAACTGTGCCAACTGCACGAGCCAGGCCATGGAGTGCATGTGGTGCGGCAGCACGCAGCGCTGCGTGGACTCCACCACGTACGTTATCTCCTTCCCCTATGGCCAGTGTCTGGAGTGGCAGACTGCGGACTGTGTGGGTAAGTGTGTTTCACGGCGCCTAATCCAGACAAGTTGTCGTGTAAGTCCATAGTTTGGCATTAAGGTGGCGGACAATAAGCTCCGCTAGATTGGCTTCTGTAAGCAGTCAATATTCATCATGGAGAGAAAAGAGGTCGGGAAAAGAAAACAGCTTAAAGGGGAAGGTGTTTGCTTCACAGGGAGAATCGTATTAGTTTCCAGTGATTGACTTTGGAAGGTACTATTGGCTTTTAATGGCCAATTACTTTTGCATATAATCTGATGTCCAGCTGCTGCTTTCCATGCTGACTGAGCTAAAGATGGACCCACTCCCATTAGATCCTTTTAAGTAGCCTTGGACTAAGAAAAGAGACTGGAGTTGAATAGAAATAAAGGGTATTGCCACACTGTAAAAATCCGTTTTTAATTAGCTCGCTTTGCTAATATGATTATTTTTATCACCTTGTTCTGAAAGGTGAAAGCTGGGCAATGATTTTATTTGCTTGTTTGTGTTTCTGTTTACTAAACCATCTCTTTAAATGTGCAGAAAATAATCATTGGATGTACTGTACGTCTACATTTACATACTATTTGGAGTTAACTGCAACAAACTACTGTATTAAAAAACTCTAAATTATACTGGGACTGTTTTACAGATACTGAGCTAGTATTTGGTGTTGTAGTAGCTAAGACCGATCTACAACACACATTCTGAGCTCTTAACAGCGTGCAAGAGATTTGTCTAAAACCTTCCAGTTATCTACAGTGTTTGCAGCCAACTTTGTCTGTAAGCAAATATCTCAAACCAGTAGATGTATTTTAATACAACTTTTAGAAATTATATTGTCATTCGCACCACATGTGGTACATGTGGTGGAATGAGATAATGTACACAGGGTCCCAGTTACATCCAACAATAAAATGTAAAAGAAAAACAGTAATAAGATCTAAGATATGAACTAAGAAAAACATCAACTAAAAATACACTTAGCACTAATAGCATAAAAACAGTAAAAACAATATGCCAATACTAACAATATGCTATTATTAGCTAATACTGTATTAGCTAATATTGCTTATTAATTTTATATACGTAGTAGTAGCCTAGAGTCATTATTAATACATATGCTAACTGTGCTGTCTCGCAGTTTTGCACTGCATTAGCAAGATTTAATGGCTACGTCTTTGGCACATCTCCACATACGGTGGTGGACCATATGTGTTCAACAAATGATAAACCTCAAATAAGTTTCAGATATTCAGAAAAAAACTAAAATATTGTACATTTGTGCTTTTACCCTTGTTGTCAATGGCTCATTAAAGTGTTGCATAATATAAAAAATATGCTGTATTTGCACTCTGAAAACATTTCCATTCCTATGGTCTATTCTTTTGACATGGTTATTTGCGTTGTGTTTACATTTCATACCTAGCATGCAGATTTATGCCTATGCTCTACACCTCGTTTCCTGTTTTTTGTTTTTTCCCCATGGCAACGTTGCAGTGCCTCACGCAGGCCTGGCATAGCAACTACAGACTTATGGGTCATTTTTACTGTATTTTAGTCAATTAAGACAATTCTAGAATCCATGTCGTGTTTGCAAGTATATTCTTTAGAAACAAATTGTTTTGGAAAAATTGCATTTCATGACGAGCAAGTCTGTAGTTTGGCACTATCATTGTGGAATCTGTAAATCTCAATCAAACAATGCAGTTTCTTTGGCCTCCCTGTTAGCAGAAAACTTCCACCCTGCATCTGTTAGAGAAGCTGATGAGCTCTGAGCCATATGCTTCCTATTGACTGGACAGTATGGGAGCATTTCTCAAATCACACCTCCATGCTTTACTCAGTGGTGCTTAAAAATCTCGATCATACCATTAAGTATTCAAATCTTCAAACACATTCATTCCTCAGCATATATAAATAGCAAAGATTACACAAAGCCCACATAAAGAACAGAATAAATATAAAGGCAGTGATCGGTATCGTACTGGACACAAACTGAGGAGAAACAGTTTTTTCAGGACCCTGCAGTAAGTCGATTGGGGAGCTCCTTCACCTGAAGGTCGTTGGAGTTGTTCGGCTCGGTGCTGCCGCGTGATGTATGAATTATTCCCACAGTTGTGTCACATTGAGAAAACATCTCTGATCAGTTTAGCGAGTAACAAATTTAGGGAGCCCAAGAGTGCTGTCTCAAATTCATTTGTGTCTGCTGCTGTTGGGCAGCGCGGAGATTCTGCTCACCGTGGATATTTGTCTTGAGGAATTAGTCTCTCCCGGCGTGAAGGGCGAGGAAGGTTGTTCTGAATATTCGCTTTGTGTTTTTTTTTTTTTTCCTCTTGTTGTCTGTGTGGGAAAACCGATTGAACAAGCCAAAGTCTTTCATATTTTTTAAAACAATTTCTTCCTTAATTTAAGTGGCATTAAATGTCAGTTCACCTGTTAGCTTGCTTTAAAGTTTATTTGATATTTAGTTGGCAAAAGGTTCAGTTTGCAGCCTTCATTTAGACAAGTTATCATTGGTTAGATGATACCAGATACTTCAGAGTCAACCTTCCCATTCAGGACTTATTAGCTGATCCAACCCAATACCTTCTCTCAGAAACCAGATGATTTTTGCTTCATTTTGATGGGTCAGAAAAACAACCCCCCCCTTCCCCGAAGCTGCATTCAGACATAATTTCAAACATGAAAAACTGATGTGACTACTTTAACTCGAAAGATTTTTCTCCCCTGAGTTCACTTTTCCAGCGAAACTGACAAAAGATTCAATTATTTTTTTTATGATGAAATGTTTTCCAGTCATTCTGTTTAAACGCAGAACAATATTTTACATCAGCATTAGGATTGCATGAAGCAAGTGCAATCTACATAAATGAAAGATTATAGGATCTATTAAAACCTTTTGATTGATCATTTGGATTTAACTACAATACAAACAAAACTGGAATTTAGTTATTAAATTCAATATGGCAACAAGTGACTCATGCTTTATTGTTAATGAACACATCCATCATGTTCCTCTTTTAAACATCTGCAGCTTGTGCATGATATCTAGCAAGATAAAGTTGTTTTGTTTGGAGTTTGTCAAACGTTTAGCAAACAGATTATCTTAATGCAACCACAGTTTACATTCCAGCAAAGCTCAGATCATCTAGACGTTTTTTGTTTGTTTTTTTTTTCTCATCCAAAGGGCTTCATTAGTCCGAGGAGCCACAATAAACTCAGTCCTACAAGCAGCACACTCGCATAGTGGATCAGCCAGTTTGCTGATGATAAGATGGTTTCTGGGGCCTGCCTTCTCCCCTATCGACTCCTCCCAGGCAGCCATAGCC
Organism: Simpsonichthys santanae; assembly: GCA_031762415.1. Classification (NCBI taxonomy): domain Eukaryota; kingdom Metazoa; phylum Chordata; class Actinopteri; order Cyprinodontiformes; family Rivulidae; genus Simpsonichthys; species Simpsonichthys santanae. The sequence continues at coordinate 16,435,175 of JARVLU010000489.1, forward strand.
AAAGTGGTTGAAAACATCAAAGTTCATGCTCAACAATCCAGGTAGAAAATCCAACAAATGTACCGGTAAGTCAGGTCATCTGTATGTTTTTATTTTATTTTTTCAATATGTTTCGTCCTTCATCCAAAGGACAAATCAAGGACGAAACATCTCAACAACAACCGTCCAGATGACCTGACTGAACTTTGTTGGACTTTTTACCTGGCTTATTGAGCATGAACTTTGACACAGTTTACATTGAACTTTATCGCTAACTAAGCTAATCTTATGAAGTTAATTTATTTTAGAGTTCAGAACCTATTTTAGTCTATCTTATATCTGATATTGAAATGATTGCACCTTTACTTTGAAGCTTCCGCCAGTTATTTCCGACTTGTCAGTTTTGTTGGAAAAAACAGGTTTTATTTGTGCCAGGATTAATTGTTTTTCTTTAGAAACGGTCTTGGTCACCATACAATTTTTTTAACACCTTCATTCTGCAGTTTAGTTGCTGAAAGTCTTGGTGAACGACGTGCGCTTTGTATTTCAGCATGCTTTCATGTTGTAGCAAAGCAAGAAGTCCTCATCCAGCTGCTTCTATTTTCAGAAGAACAGAAATCCTCCACTTACGGCTTGTCGTCGAAACAAACTTAAATGGCCTCACTTTGTGGTGATTGCTCTTGTGTTGTCATGGTTTCACATCCATTAGTAGAATAGCTGTAGATTTGTTTGACATAAACTGATGTAAAAGCACTCAGTGTTTGTCTCCTTAAAATAGTGGTGGCATTCGGAGTGTCTGTCGCTCCGAAACTTGTCGAGCGATTTAATGGCCATAAAGCTCCTCAGCTGACAAAACAACATCTCTGCTGTGGTTCTTGAAGTTCGGCTGGAGTGCCAAAGCACACGTTATCTTTAATCCTCCTCTGGAACTTTTGCTCAACTTTTTCTTAATCTCACAGTCTGAACCTCTTCTAAATCCACTAATCAATAAATGCTAGACACTTCTTCATAATCCACCTATCTGTTTTCACATCTGCTGTCTTGATGCCAAACCTGATAAGCAATTTGTGTTTTAGGGTAAAGCACATTAAGCCTCCTTTAATCTACAGCTCCTATAAGGATTAAGAAAATCCCAAGTACAGGACTTTGTTTGAAAAATGAGTGAACAATTGCTGTTCTTGTTGCTGAATTTGTGCAGGTGTCTAATAGTGTGAAAGTCACTATTTTGGAGGGATTAAAAATAATTGTAACAATGAAAATGCAGTTTATTGAGGTCAGCGTTTGACAGCTTTTCCTTCTCTTTTAGCACAAAACTGTTCAGGACTGCGGACGTGCTCTCAGTGCTTGGAGCAGCCAGAGTGCGGCTGGTGTGGAGATCCGAGCAGCACAGGAAAGGGTCTGTGCATAGAGGGTTCCTACCGGGGACCCATGAAAAGGCTGTCGAAGCAGAGCCAGCAGGGCCTGCCCTATGACATGAGCCTGGAGCCAGGCAGCTGCCCAAAAGACAAGGGCTTCGAGTGGGCCTTCATTCACTGCCCTGGTGAGTAAATTACATCCTGACAGTCCTCCTGAAATTACAGATAATGTGTCACGTGTACGTCTGTGTGACAGGTTCTTATTGGGTATTGATCTTAGTTGTTTTTTTTTTTTAATTTAATTTGAAAAGATGTTCATATCTGGGATTCCTGTTTCAGCTCAGTAATGCAACGAATCCCTCCCAGATGATTTCATGCAACCGCACACATTCATTAAGTCCCAGTTCATGCAACCACATGGTTATGTGATAATATATACACACTGTATGTGGTGCAATTTGATGATCTGAGGCTTGAATGAGCAATCATTATTTTTATAAGGACTTCAGTAAAGTAATCGAAGAGCCTCACATTAAAATTCAAAATGTACTCATGCAGCTATTTATGGAAGAATTTTGCATATTCTTTTTCAAAATCTTTAAATTTAAGACATCCATGGAGTTTAATTCCAAACTTTTTTCCAGGCCGCTTAAATTTCGCTCCATATTTTGATTTCATGAATTTATTTTAAGTCGTTTTCAAACGAGGACATTGAGGGCCACACAGTTTGCCCCAGGACGACTTCTGGCCCACGAGCCGTAGTTTTCCCATCTGAAGGGTCCTCAGGGATCAGTCGTTACAGGTTATTATTTTATAAACCTTGTAAATCTATATTTTCAAACATCCTCCGGGTACATAGGGATAATGTTTTATATCACGTTAAAGGAACATGTTTGGGTTTGATTTTAAAACTGACTTTAAAACTACGCTTCAACTCATTTGGATGAGACATGACACGTGCGAGCCAAAATTGCCAAAGTTTTCCCAGTTGGAGATTTAATTCAAGCTAATTAAAAGTTGTAGCCATTAAAAAAAAAAAAAAAAAAAAAAACCTTCTAAAAAGCAGAACTGATTAAACAATAATTAATATGACAGGGCGGACACAAGCGCCTGACAGCTCTAATGGCCTATTTTTTTTCTTCTAGAAACAATAACTGTAGCTTTAAAATGATTCTCTGAAAGCTGCATGGCATTTAGTTTGGTGTAATTCAAAGCTTATTTTAAGTGTCTTTTATTTATTTATTTATTTATTTTCAGCTTGCCAGTGTAACGGCCACAGCACATGTGTGAACGACAGTGTGTGTGAGCAGTGCCGTAACCTTACCACCGGTCCACACTGCGAGACCTGCATGCCCGGTTACCATGGCAACCCAACCAATGGCGGCAAATGCCAGGGTGAGCGACGCATTGCTTTAACGATGAGCCATTCTGTAAACACTGGACCTGACCTCCATCACCTTCCTCATCATCTGTTTCCATCAGCGTAATAGTTTCAATAACGTTCCCACATTTAACTCCCTTTGTTTGTTTTCTTCTAGTGTTTTAAATTGTGATCAACCATTTCCAGGAAGTAATTATTTCTTATATGCCAACCTGTGTATCATGTCATCAAGACATTACAGTACTCTTATCATGCTGCAGTTTAACCAGCAGAGGGCAGTAGAGTGCACTGGTTTGAACTCCATTTGACATTTTGACACTGTCGTCTGGTTTAGGTGTTATTTACATAAATTGATGGAAACAAAACAACCAAAAGCATGTGTCTGGTTCATCTGCATAACAAGAATGATAGGGACTTAGTTTTAGGCTTGTTTGATGTTAGTGTAGTTTGTGGAGAAAATGCCAAATGTGTAAACACAAAATGTTTGCCCATAAAGATCATCATGGCTGAAAATAAAAAGAAGTAATTTAAGTGCATTACCTACAATTAACTAAACATAAAAAGGCAGAGGGGAAGAATTGTTTTTAGGACAACAAATACAAAATTGAACACATCCACCTCAAGATTTTTACCATTTTACTAGTAGTTTTAGTTTCTTTATATAAAACATTAAACTGATGCTTTTATGTCAATCTCCTACCACATAAAAAAGAAAAATAAAGAATTTGAGCGGTTGCCAGTTATAGTATAAATAAAATGATGTCTTTTAAAGTAGAAGAGTTCATGTCTGCTGAATTTATTGTGATGGTTTCAGTCCGAGCACACAAGTGTCATTAAATTAAACAGGAAAGGACTCTATTAGTATCTGATGTCTGGATGTATCTTTGTAATAAAGAAAAGCTTCACATTGACCAGAAAATGCTCAAACTGAACCCTAATGAAGACAACTGTTTAAATTTTCACTTCAGTCTTTAACATGAGTCATGAAAAACATTAATTTCTTGTAGGTTTTTTTTTGTTGTTGTTTGTTTTTGTTTGAATTGTCAGAAGTGGGAGTTGCACAATCCCAAACACAGGCATGGGAGTTTTATATCTTTTCATTTATCATTTATTAATGAAAAATATATCATTATTGTCTAATACTTTTTTAAATGTGAAACTAAACAGGTAAACATTTGTAGTCTGTGTATTTTTGTTGAAGTTGGGGTCAAAAAAGATCATCTGGTGTAAGTCGTATGACTGACGCTCTGTTTTATTTAAGCAAAGAGCAACTAGTGAAAATATAGTATTGTGTTTTAATGATTCAAACCCCATTTTTTTCCAGTAGTATGAACTAAAGCACTTGGTTTTAAAGCCTCTCTAAATATTCATACATACCATGCTGGACTCTGCAGAGGAGGGTGGGTATGGAAGGCCCACTGACCCATCAATAATGTACGTTTTCCATGTTTTAAAACTCACTGACCCTAAAGGAAAGGGTCTCTTATCTTCTTGCAAACACAAACCTAAAAGCCCATCGAAGTAGCATCGCTTCAACAACCTGTTCACTCATTTGTCACCCACCATTTCTGCATTTCACTCACACATACACACACTTTTTTTACCTGGCGGGAGGTGTAGCCTCCTCTAGGGAGTTTGCAGAAGGAGGTTCTCCCTCATCTGTCTGTTCTTTGAAGTTCAGCCCAATCTTTTGCAGCATGCCGTTGTTTACCACCTTGCTCAGATCAATATCAATTTTCTTGCTTTGTGTTCGGTGCAACAGAAAGAATCTGCGGCTTAGCTTTGAACAAACACTACAACCAGTGTGAAACGGCCACGTGCTTCAAATCAAACTAACACATTTCAGACTGTGGGCATGGTAGGATTTTTGGTCTCCCCAGATCGTCTTTAACTCCAATATTTGTTAGGAATTACTGATCACGTATCAGTGGTATTGTGTAATTGGTGTATTTATTTACTTGCGTTCTCCATTTTGACGCTCATTTTATTCTCCATTTGTTCTTGTCACCCGGTTCAGCCTGTAAGTGCAACGGGCACGCAAACGTATGCCAGGTGTTGACGGGAAAGTGCTTCTGCACCACCAAGGGCATCAAAGGAGACCAGTGCCAGCTGTGAGTACACCAGGAACACGCACACACAGAAAACTTAAATAGAACAAGTGAAAATTAACTCTGCAGTTCTGTCATTTGTAGAAAGAGCTCACGAGTCAAATCCAAGCTTTAAAACTTGCTCTTATAACATTTCTGAAAATATATATTAAAAAAAATAAAATGGTTCATCAGAGCTTGCAGTTAACCTGCATGCGTTGCATTCTTACTTTTGCTCATCATCATTTTAGCATCAGGGTCTTTGTTTACTGTGATCTTAAACTAAGATCAAAAAATAAATTTACAAACAGAAATGATTGATTTATCACAACGTCCTTCTGGAGTGAGTTTTGGTCAGGTATTAAAGTGTTTAATTGTTCTTTTTTTATTATTTTCACTGATAATTTTTATATTTTACTGTGATTTTATTATCGTTACTGGTTCATCTGAATCATTACTCATCCTGGACAGTTATCAAAAATGGACTGGGCCATGTCAGTGTGTAATTTGAGATAATAAAATGTTTTTCTTTTGTTAATAAATTACAATACATTTTTTTTAAATATTTAATTAGCTTTGGAGTAATAATAGACATCATCATCATGACTTGAGCTGAATTTTATGTCAGATATATTTAGACTTAGAAAAGCCAAACGTGATCTGATTTGGAGTTGGGGAACTCTGACGTGGCAGCTTCTTGTTTCATCATATGATGGGATTCTTTGTATTTTTACAATTTAATTATGTGTTGATGTTCGATCCCTGTAAGCAACTATTTTTCATATGCTTGTCATAAGGCGGACATATTATGGTATAGTCTCCATCTATTCGGCCGTATGTCTTTAATGCACCATATGCAGCACTCTTGTTTTTTTCATGGCTAGTCAAATGCAGCCGAGTTGGTAAAACCAAAGTAAAGATCAGTTTCCATTAATGGACAGAAAGTCTACCTCTTAAAATTTTTTTTGCTGACTCTGTGTATTAACAGCAGCGTAGGAGGGCCATTTCTTTTTAAGCTGTCTCTTTTCTCACTTGTAAGCAGAAAGGATGCTGGTTTTAATACCATAATGCAGTAAGAGTTATGAAGGGGTACTGGCAACCTGAACACACATCCACACACATTGGAACAAATTTATCTCATAGATGTTTTTTTTTTCTTTAAAGTCTGCTAACGTCATTTAAAAAAAAACAATCAAACTTGGTTTTAACTTTAGTTTTTGAGTTGTGTGTTTTATCCTCACATGTTTCATACTGCATTAATTTCAATTTCTATTGTGGTGAAAAAAAAATGTTGTCACTGAAATTATTTTTCCACAAGTCTTCAATGTATTATTTATGTTTTAGTACATAAATACATTTAATAACCCAAAAGCTTTCATTGAGGAAATTTATAATCTACTTCCTGCTTGTCAGGACTTATAGTAAAGTAGATTCTGGTATATTCTAAATTAAAATAAACAAAACCCGAAAAAGACACAACTGTTTACATGTTTTCTTGGAGGTGGTGATTTTTTTTTTTCTTCTAGTTGAACAGTTGTGACTTTAATCTTTAACCTGCTAACTCAAGTCTGTAATGTCAGAGGAGTTCTTGTTTTTTTTTTTAATTTCCTGAACATTGCACTGTCTGACCTTGGGGTGAATTTGCTGGAGAGATTGGCAACCGTCTCAAATGTTCAAAACTTGTGAATCTTTCTCTCTGTAGAATGGTCGACTCCAAATAGTTTAGAAATGACCTTTAACCCTTTCTAGATTGATGGGTAGCAGTAATTATTTCTTCACGATCATTGCTGATTGCTTTCCATCTTAGCGTTGTGTTAACATAAACCGGTATGCTTCAGAACAACAAACTTCCAGAAGTCCTGCTCTTTTAGAGGTGATCACACTGATGATGATGATGATGATCAGTTAACCAAGTGGTGAGAAAATCTGTTTTGTACACTTGGGTTTAGATTATCTTTTACCCGCTTCTTCCATTTTGGGTCACTGGTTCCCATGTCCAGCAATCACTATGAGAGGGGCGGGGTACACCCTGGACAGGTATCATAGAACCAAATAAAGATATTTTATTAAGATAAGATAGAACTTCATTGATCCCGCAGGAAATTATTGTGCCAGAGTTTCAGTACAAAGGAACATACACAAGAATGACAAGATACAAAAATAACAGAGAATATTAAAATAATTAATTTCTAAACAGGTGTAGACAGAAACATTAGTGTTTATTGTGGTGCGGGATTAATTTTATTGTCCCATGTGGAGAAAGGGGGAGGAATTAAAGTTTGATAGCTACAGGGAGGAAGGACTTCGTGTGGTGTTCTGTGGAGCACCTCGGTGGTCTCAGTCTACGACTGAATGTGCTGTGGTAAGAGTCCAGGGTGTCATGCAGGGGGTGTGACATGTTGTTCAGGATTTGGAGCAGTTTCCTCAGCATCCTCTGCTCAGACACCTCTGTCAGAGACTGCAGCTCCACTTCCAGAACCGAGCCAGCTCTTTTGATGCGTTTATCAAGTCTCTTGACATCAGCTTTCTTCACCCTGCTGCTGCAGAACACCACATTGCAGAAGATGCTGGAGACCACCTAGTGGTAAAACATCTGCAGCATGGTCCTACAGATGTTAAAGGACCTGAGTCTCCTCAGAAGAAAAAGGCGACTCTGTTCTTTCTTGTAGAGTGTTAGCTGTCCAGTCCAGTTTAATGTCTAGATGGACCCTCAGGTACTTGTAGCAGCCCACAGTGTCCACCTTAGTCCCCTTGATGTTGATAGGGTTCGGGGGGGGCTGATCTTCCTGTAGTCCACCTGCAGCTCTTTAGTTTTTCCAACAGTGAATTGCAGGTGGTTCTGTCCACCACACCTCTGTATTCAGCTTCCTGGTCACCAGTGATGCAGCCCACAATGGCAGTCATCCGAGAACTTCTGCAGATTGTGAGTTGTGCCTGAAGTCCGAGGTGTAGAGGGTGAAGAGGACCGTCCCCTGAGGAGCCCCTGTGCTGCTCGGCATGTATTATGTTCTGATGTAAAACCCTAGAACTGAAAGAAGGCAGACTTTCATTTCACAGCAACTGTAAATAACGGAATTACTTTTTATATTTGTATAGGAGCATTAACTCCACAGGAAATGTTTAAAGAAAAAGAAAGAGAGTAGAACAAGATATTGAGTATAAGAGTCAATTGCTTTTTTCACACTAAAAGTATCACACTGATTTCTTCTCTCAGACAGTATGCAGTGCAGGACACTAATCAAATGCATAAAAAAATAGTGTACATGTGCACAAAATACACGCATGCCACGCAAACCTTTGCAAAGTACATACACTGGCACCACAGACACCATTAAAACCTCTAAATAATAGCTGTAATGATGAAGGAACTGGTGCATCAGTGCAGAATAATAATTGTTTCTGAGAAAGAAAAAAAAAGATGACGTCCGTGCTGCGCTACAGTGATCAGTCATCAGGAAATATTTTTCTGTAACGCTCACTTGGATTCATACTTTAATCAGGAAACGTCTGATGGGGGGACAGCAGTAACGAATGTCGAGTCTGCTAGATATTGTTCAGGTTCGCAGCACATTTCTTTCTTTGCATGTGTGTTTATGGCGTGCACAGGCGCAGAAACACTTTCAAGCCGAGTGTAGATCAAATTAAGATACAGTGAAGAGGATTGCCTGAGGTTTAGATGTGTGCATGGATGCATGCAGGTGTAGATTAAATTAAGATGCTGTGTAGAAAAGCTGAATTATACCAATGAGCATGTGTGGTTTTGTGTGTTGCCCTCTACACATGCCAGGCTGTTGAAGTACTCCAACAGTGAGGTTCTTTAGGGTTTAGAAGTCATAGGTGACATTTCTCTCTCTGTTCTTTGTACCATGGTAAAAGATCACCCAACTCCGCTGTTTTTCCTTATGTTGCATTGGACCATATTGTTGTCTGTGTCTGTCACTGCGGAGTGAAGAGGTGGAATTAGAAATACCTGGTCTGTTCATGTTGAGCATGATAACTTGAAAAATAAGTGAGGTACTGACTTCCAGTTTGGTGTGTGGCTACATCTAGATGTACCGGTAAAAAGGTTCCTTTCAAAGACTGGGTTACCACGTCGAAATCCAAGATGGCTACCACCATATTTGTACATATATAGGATGTGCCAGGACATCCTTGTACAAACCGGATTTCAAAAAAGTTGGGACACTAAACAAATTGTGAAAAAAAAAAAACAAAACTGAATGCAATAATGTGGAGATGGCAAATGTCAATATTTTATTCGTAGTAGAACATAGATGACAGATCAAAAGTTTAATCTGAGTAAATGTAACATTTTAAAGGAAAAATATGTTGATTCAAAAT
>JARVLU010000489.1:16465213-16481447 GCA_031762415.1 Simpsonichthys santanae
ATATTAGATGTTGGCACCTCCACATCATTGCATTCAGTTTTTATTCACAATTTGTTTAGTGTCCCAACTTTTTTGGACTCTGGTTTGTATATGTATACACAAATACATATGTATATACTGTATATGTGTGTATATATATATTATGAATGAAAATTGTACCTTTTTTCATTATCTTGCTCATTTTTTTTTCTCCTTTCAAAACAGCTGCTTTCTGTCTCTACTCCTGGTGGCAGCAGTGGTGTGGAAGATCAAACAGACCTGTTGGGCTTCACGGCGCAGAGAAGTAAGTCCATGATTCTGTTGAGCACACCAGACTGTCCTGATGTTTAATTTAGTTTCTTCTAAACAAATTGTTCTTAGCGACTGTCTAGCTGCTGCTTTGTGTCCCATTTTATCTTAAAACATTCCTAAACATGGAGGGGCATTGGCAGGAGTGCACATAACTGGTATGCAGGTTTGCATGAGGCATCAAAAATCAGGAATGTGTAGCATCACTTGTATTACCACACCACCTTTGCATATTTGACCATCAAATTATCAACACGGTATTTCCCGGTGGGCTGGTTTGATGTGTTGTCTACAGGGCTGACACTCTCCGATTTAAAAAATAAAAAAACTTTTATTAACAACATTAAGACTCCAAACACAGCTACTGCTGCACCTGGGCCGCCTCACCTCTATCCAGGGCCGGTGGGCAGTGGCAGCGTTTTATTTTATTATTATTTTTTTTTTACACAAGTTGGATCCGCGATGCAACCTGTCAATCAATCCAGTAGACGTGTTAGCAAATGACCAACTAACAACGTCAATTTGTCCCGAAGGTAAACGCCCCTTACTTGCAGATATATGCAGCTCATCTTTTTTTTTCTAGAACTTTATTAACAACACAAAACAGAACAATGCAACAATATACAAAATACAAACTCGTGAAGGGTGTCATAACTACATTTCACAAAATAGGGGGTTTTACAATATAATGAAAGAGAAAAAACTACAAGGACAAAGTGGTACATCTGCAGCATCTACCATGCAAGAAGCTGAAGCAGAGGATGGTGGGAGTGACACTGAGGAGAACAGCGAGGAAGATGGCACTTATTTAGACATAGCTGCGTATGGGTTGAGTACCAAAAAACATCTGGTACTCACCTGAGGAGTCCACTAAAAAGTTATGTGCACCCCTGGGCATTGGGTAGTTTACTGTAAGAGTTGAGTTTTTAAAACCTGCCTTGTAGTCTGTGCCAACTGTGATATTGATTATTCTGTTATTACGCTGTAAATGTATGCATCATAAGCTTCCATTCTGTTTAATTTCTACAAAAAGATAAAACTAAGCTTTGGCTACAACTTCCCCCAAACCACTTATTCGTTTCACCTTCCTTTCCTGTGTGCGCACGTACAATACAATAATTCGCTTTACCCTTAAGAAAAGTGAAGTGGAGTTGGCGTGAAAGACAAAAGGGGCAACCATTAGTTTCAAAAGTGTTTCAGTCCAGTACAAAGCAGCTCTTTGTTCTCTGATTCCTACATTTTTATGGTTAGACAATGGTAATAATCTACCAGCAGTACTGTAGCAAATAAGAGCTGTCAGTATTTTTGTCAGTTAAGCTGATTTTTACCATGAAGATTAGACATTCATATGCAACAAGGGAGAATTAGTGCAAAGTGAACTCATTATTGTGGCAGATTTTTACCCTGTAAGTGCAACAACCCATATTTCAGTACTTTAAATATTGCTGACAAATTCAATAATGATAAAAAATCTTCAACCCCTTAGATGTTTCATGCTTTTATAGCTGTCATAAATCAGTCACGGCCAGTATAAATTGGCATTTTGTGAAAGGATATTTACCAAAAAACAAAAAAATAAAACCTCAATTGTTAAAATAAAATATTTTTTAACAGAGTAATGCCAATTAAATAAGAAATCATAATGAAAAAAAAACAAAAACAAGTGACTGTATAAATATTCACCACCATCATTATTTATTTCTAACATCTGTGGCTTCAGTTATAGCCCCAAGTCTCCGTTGTTAAGAACAATACTCATCTCTTCATTTCTAGTCGGTTCTTCTCAGGTGTATGTGTGCTTCCTTTGCAAGTGTGTCCCCCACTCTTTGGGAGGGGTGGGCGCTCGTTTTTCACAGAGGACAATGACTGGTAAATGATTAGTGCCTTCATGCGTAGCTTTTAAAATTCTCCAAACGCACCAGAAAAAATAACTCGATTTTTCACTAGTCGCTAAAAAAAAGGTCGCTAGAGGGGTCTGAGCACTCTAAAGTTGCTAAGATGGCAACACTGCAGCCTTGGTTCATCCAGTGATGCTCATCCATGAGTCAGTCAACGGGTACAGTTGCTGACGTCAGATCGTTTGTTTGGCTCTGCCCGCTTGGAACCAGGGCTGAGGCAGGTCCGAAATCCAAGCAGGAACAGGGAAAAGAGACACAACTGGCCGATGCTGAGCCGATGTGAATTGATTAAAGTCATGTTCGTGGAGAAGCTTTTTAAGTCTCTGTCAGTCTTGCATGTATTCTCTGGAAATTAAATATAATCTTTACAAAACTGCTCAAGGTTTGTCAGGTTTCATGGATATCAGGCATGAACAGCCCTTATCAAGTTGTTCTCTGTTGGATGTAGGTCTGGACTTTGGCTTGGACACTCCAGCACATTCACCTTGTTGTCTTTAAACCATTTCTGTGTAGTTTTTCTTGTGTGCTTCAACTAATTGTCTAGCTGGAAAATGAAGCTTCTCCCAAGTAACCAACAAAGTCCATGCTCCGTAATCCAGGTATACAATCCCAAGTAGTTCCTTTATAGACAGCATCAGGTGGTCCTCTAGGATTTTCCTACACTTTGCTTCATTCATTTACTCTCTATCTTTACCAGCCGTACAATGCCAGCTGCCAAGAAGCATCCTCAAACCACGATGCTACCACCACTATCGCTACCATCAATGGGGAGGGTAAATTTGGGTTAATTTGTGAGAATATGCTGTACTTGGTTACTGCCAAACACGGGGTCTTGTCTAATGGCCAAAAAGCTCCAGTTTGGGCTTATCTTACCACAGAACCTTTATCCATTTGATCGTTGAGTTTTCCACTTTCTATCTGACAAACCCTAGTTGAGACTTAAAGAGATGAGCGAAGAACCAGGGGAACAGTTGTTGTACGTTTAGTTTCTTCCAACTTACCTGCTGAAGCTTGTCACTCCTTAAAACATGGTCACACGTGTGTTGGTGGTCAGTCTGAGAGGTCATTCTGCTCTTAGATTTACACATTTCCCATCTTTAGATGTAGCAGAACTCCTGGGGATGTTTAACGTTTTAGAAAACTGTTTCTATCCATCCTCTGACTTCTACTTCTCAAAAATCATTTCTCTGAGTTGCTTGGAGTGTTCGTTTGTCTTCATGATGTAATATTAGCCAGGTATGCTGACTGAACCATGAACAGACCTTCTAGACGCCAGTGTTTTTACATTGCAATCACTAATCACTTGAGACACATCCACTGCCTTCAGGTAATTCCCATTTAACTAATTGTAAGACAACTTGCACTAAATGCGTGGGTCTCTGTCACTTAATTTATATAACACTTAAAAAAATGTCATTCCTTTGTAGAAATCAGTTTTTTTATCACCATTGACTACAATTTTCTTTTTAATGTTTTGTCAAAAAGACCAATTTATACAAACCATGGCTAAGTTATAACTGCAATAAGAGTAATTAAATTTATTGTTTGGCACCGTTTAGACCAGTGGTTCCTAATGTAAGGATAGTTTGGGGTGAGTCACAAAACACCAAGTTGTGGGTTTTGAGATGATCTCCAGAATTAAAAAAAAAAAGATACCTACTAGTATGTTTTAACTAAACATGTTGCAGTAGATAGAAACAGTAGTTATAATAACAAATCCTGATAATCCAACATTTTTAGAGACAACACTCAATGGATGTTTCCAACAAAATTCGGTCTGGTCATCTGGACTGTGCCTTATTATTATTATTATTTTTTTTATTAATTAATTATTTTTTTTTTTTATGTTGGGATGTTTCGTCCTTCATCCAAATAACTTCATCAGTCCGAGGAGCTACAAACAAACTCAGTCCCACAAGAAGCACACTCACATGTTGGACCAGCCACTATGCGAGTGTGCTCTTTGTTGGATTTTCTACCTGGATTGTTGAGCATGAACTTTGATCAATGGATGTTCTGAAAGATAGATGGATTACAAAACCAATACTGTTCATGTCTTCTTGTTTGAAATTAACTCAGTAAATCAAGAGCATAGAAAGCAGTAAATTCTTGGTCTGATACCTGACGGTCACAACCACGCTAAGGATGTAATTGATTAAAACGGTGACGGTCAATTTAAACTGAGTGTAAAACAACACTTGAGATATTATTGAAGGTCTACATAAATATGCAGAGGATCCCTAAGCGAGGAGGTATGGCAAAAGTCTTAGTTAAAGTGAAAAATGAAGTCTTTAATTCTGACAGGGAAGCTTTGCATTCTGTCATCATTTTATTGTAATTTAAAAACATGCCTATTTGTGAGCTGTCATTTTTTTATTAGGTGATAAATCATCACTCATTAAATTGTAAGGGATCATTCCTTTGCTTTGTGGTGTAAGGGGGGGGGGGGGGGGTGCATTAATCGAGGATAGCACTCCTGCACAGGCTGACTTAGTTTTAAGTCAAAAGTGGTAATTTGAGATGCAATAGTAGTTTGGATTTTATTTACAATTTAAGGGTTAAATTGATATTAATATGTTTAAATAAAAGCTACATTTTATTCAAAACACTGACACACAATCTTTGTAATTAGCGGAGAGTAAACTCTGAGCTCTGGGGTTACAAACAGTACAAACAGCATACTTCATTAAACACGCTCCTTTCTATGGTTGTAGTATTAATTTCCTAAGAGTAATTGTTTGTATTTTGCTTATATAACAGTACATGTTCATCCATCAATGGTAATTGGAGACAAATGGTCTATAGTAAAAGTCATGAGCATTTGTTGTCCTAGTACAACAAACCACACGCCCATGAGTTATTTCTTGTTAGAAATAAAAACAAAGGATGGCTTAGAGAAGACAAAGTGAAATCATATCGAAATCATATCTGTTTCCTCAGGAAGCTTAGTTTTTATGAAAAAATAAAAGGGAAAACTAAAAATGATGAATGAAGTTGGGTACAGGTTTAAATTTAATGGATTAGTGGGAAATAGATTGAGGGAAGCAAGAAAAATATGAATGAAAAGGGAGATGGGATATTAATCATTAATATTCAGTGTTGGGATGAAAGATGAGGCGGGAAAAGGACGAGAATGAAAAGTGGTCTAAAATGAGAAGATTGGCAGCAGAAATCACAAAAGTGGGTCAGAAAAGTACTGTGCTGAAAGTGGAGGATAGGAGCAAATGCATGCAAATTCACCTTGCTGCTCTTCATCTAAATGGTACTGGATAATTTCTGGGTTTTGGAGAAACCCGTATTTCCATCTCTTCAGAGTGAATCCTGTATTCCCCTGAATTGTGTCTGTTTGGTCCTACATTCTGACCCCTGTTATTGAACTTTCACAAATCATTTCAACTTTGAAACGAATGTGGATAAGCATAGGAACAAATTTCATACTTTTTAATTGACATATGAAAGTAAACAGGAATTGTAATTGCCATGCCTCTGACTTACTCCTACCAACACAATGAGTCCTTATAACTTAATGTAATGGATTGACTTACTTCGTCAAACGTTGGCTCACCTTTTCCTGTCACTCACAGACAGACGGTCTGACTTGTTTTGTGGCACAGCATAGCCACAAAACAAGTCAAAGTATCTGATATTTTAGTCACCTTTAGCTTTGCATGTGGCACGCATCTACAATAGCATTGTCTGATGCAGTGTCACATTTATTTAGGTTCAGATTTCATCTCTAAGATCTTGTAGTAATAATAAAAGAGTTGGATTGCTGCTTCCCAACGTTCCTAATGGGGCCAGTTCAACATGCAAATGGTTTCTCAACCTCCTTGAATCTCTCTTTTACATGTTGAGCCTGATGAATTGTGGCGTTTTCATCTTGATATTTGCCCTACATCACAGACAAAATGGATACATTGATGAGGAGGGGAAATAGTCTTTTCGTTTATCCAGGTGGTCATCTTACCTCATGTTGGTGCACAATTCATTTTCACCTGATGGACCCAGACTTTGTTGAATCTAGACGGGACCTGGCACTAAACACAGTTGAAGAAATGGCTACTTCTTTTCATTTTAGTTCTTTTACAACAGGAACAAAATGTTCACTTTTCATTAGTAGTAGAAGCTAACTTTGCTCAGAACACATAATAGGGTGTTATTTGTGCTGTACTGAAAGAATACATAAAATCTAATCTGTATAAACATCACAATGTTCTTACAATCCAACATACAATATACTGGTACCATACTTTCTGCCTTACAAGTCGCACTGCCATATAAGTCGCATCAGTCTAAAAATGTCTAGGAAAACGAACGTAAATAAGTCACTTTGCCATATAAGTTGTATATATTATGCATTACCACTGACACGTCACATTTGTTACACATTACCGCTGACTACCCAGAAACTTGGGCCGGTGTTGTGCCAAAAACCGATTGACTGCCAAAAGGACGGCACGGGAGGACTTGAACAATAATTATTTGTTTGCTCAAAATTATAGCAAAGGTGTGTCTCATTTGAACTTTTCCTTAATAAATGCACTTTAATGGTCAAATCAGCTGCATGTCACTTGGGTGGCGTGGTGAAACACAGCTGATTTGACCTTTGCTCCAGGAGTTTAGGTACAAGAAGAAGGTGGCTTTGTATGGCAAGCCAAGTGTCTCATTAATAGCCACTTTTACCTATTAATGAGACACTTGGCTTGCCATAATTCTCGAGGGCCCTCTAGCGGCTGAAAAGTATTCAACATTTTCCATGTCAGATTGAATGAAATCATAAGATCCCAGCCAAAAATTAGGTTATAAATATGGGGGGGGAAAAAACATATATTAGTCGCTTCAGTGTATAAGTCACAGGACTTGCAAATTTATACAAAAAGGTGTGACTTATATGGCAAAAAATACGGTAATCCGTAGTTTAAACTTATGCTTTTAGAATTTGATTGCCCTATATTAAAATATAGTTGTAGTTATTCTATTAAGCATTAGCAATAGAAAACACTTTACAAAGATAGTTTAATATACATTTAAATGTGCATTCTTAACCAGTATTTAGGCATGTAGCTTTTTAAAATATGAGAAAAATAAAGACATTTGTATTCTCTTCTGGCATTTTCAGGTGGCCTACTTTTAAAGAAACATTGTAGGCAGAAGCTGTTTTGGTAACCTTTACTTGAAAGCTATTGAAGCCTAGAGGGTGTCCTTCAGAGCTGTTATTGGTGCTTTAGCATCGCAAGTAGACTTTAAACTACTTCAAATGCTGCAGTTCTTATGACCACTCTTCCATAATGCCAACATCTGCAAGAGCTCCGGTAGAAATCGGAGAACATTCAAAGGTCTCTCCATGTAAATATGTTTTATGTACAATGATGGGCATAACAAGGGATAATTCTGCACATTTCAAAGTGTAATAAATACTTTTGCCAGCACAGATCTTTGTTTGCATATTCCAACTTTTTCACTTTTTTCACAAAAATACTTAAAACTATTGCTATTAGAATAAACATCTCAGTTCTTATTCTCCTATAACTGGCCTAATGATCTAACAACACGCTTACTGTTTTTTAAGCTGCCCTGTCTTTTGTTTGAGGCATATTTTGTACATTTTGTTCAAGTAAAAGATTTAACTTGAATTACAGGAGAGTTATTTGTTTTAACTGTTGCCCTTGGGTCAAAATGACCCACAAGACTAAAGCCTTACCTCTGAGGCCTTGTGGATCTTTTTGGCTCAAAGACAACAGGAGGGTTAATTTTGTCATATCACAAACCATCCAAGTGTTTAATCATTTGTTCCATTTGATTGCAGACATTAATTGCTTACCAAACTGACTGTAATAGTCAACAAAATGTGCTATTTGCAGGATCAAATGGCATGTAGTATGTAAATATTATGAAGTTGTTATATTTGAAGGGAATTTGCTGTCTCTCATATGTGATTTGATGGTACTGTCATACAAATAAATAAATTCAGATGTGCCAGTTTTGATGGTTGTAAACTGTTTCCTCAGCAAACCCTATATGTCCAGTTGATTTTTAAAAGCTTGTGAGCAGCCCCCGCACTTACAAGACAAAGAAAGGATGGAAGAATTTGTGCTGGGGTCAATTTGAGCCTGCGTCTCCTATAAGGACATGTAATGAATGAGTTTTAATGAGGCTTTCAGAAAGAGTGGGGTCAATAATGAGACTCTGATCCAGCCAAGTGGCATATGGACATCTGATTGAATGTTTTTTTTTTTTAAACTGGCTCTCTGCTGTGAAATTTGTGTCAGTAATTATAGACCATGTTTGAGCTGGGAGTGTTTGAGAGACTAATTTTCTTGCGCTCTAGGATTTTTTTTTTTTGTTTGTTTTTGTCTGGACCTGAAAGGACATGGTAACAAAGGTGCAGCTGTTCTATTTGAATAATTTGAGTTCAGGTTAAGGGACACGACTTGGATCTTGAGTGGGGACCAAGGGACGCAAAGACAACAGCTTCAAATGCTACGAAGGAGGAAAAGGTCTGACCTCCTGGATGCTACCTGTTGGGTGGGGGGTGGGGGGGGGACAGAAAGGAGGGGCACACTGACACTTCATGCAACTGAGACCCAAAAGATTTATACACAGAAACATATTTTTTAATGCAGCTTCTTTCTCTTTATCTCCTTTCCATGTCCAAGCTGACATGCAGAGACAGATCAACTACACCAGATGTGGCCAACATTTGGCCCACGGGCCAAAAGTGGCCCTTGGACATTCTCCATTTGGCTCCCAACATTCTTAACTGAAAAGAAAACATTTAAATGATTGGATGAAAACAACATTTTTTCAATGAAACTTAAGGAAGTTTCATTAAAACATCTTGGACAAATATGTCAAAAACCTTTGGATTAAGAAAGGCTAAAACTTATAAGTTCTTGCTTTTAACTTATTTTTTTTTTTTTTTTTTTTTTTTTTTCATATTTAGGCTAACAAGTATTTTATCAAAAGAGTCAGTTTACAGAAAATATGTCTTATATTTCTAAATATTATTGAGGAGAGAAATTTGTATCAAGCATGCTAACTATGTCACAACAAGAAAAATCTTGAAAAAAGTCATATTATTTAACAGAAAATTTATTTTTTAATTCTCTCTGTGGCCCTTTGATTTCTTTAAATATATTTGTTTGGCCCTTTTGGGGGTGGGGGTGGGGGGAGTTGCCCACCCCTCCCTGCTCTACACCACTGGTTAAGAAGAGAAGGGATGTTTTGTTGACATTCTGGCAAAACTAAATTATTTTGAATTACTTTGAAATTATTGTATTAAAACTGCAAAAGCCTAAAGTCAGTCCTTATTTGTACTTGTAAATGAGTCCCCGAGGCTCAGTGGGATTGACCTGTATAAATAAAGGTTGAATGAATGAATGAATGAATTTAGTCAGCTGTATTGATTCATACTCATCTGCTCACACAGACTCATGTTCGTGCTGCTGTTGTTCGGCGTGTTGTTTTGAACTATTAAATATTTAGCATATTCTTAGTTTAGTGTACTGTATTTCTTAGTTTATGTCTTAGATCCTTATTACCCTTTCTTTTACAATTTACATTTTTGCTATTGTTGGATGGGTCCCTGTGTACACAATTTTATTCCACCTCATGTACCACATGTGATGTGAATGGCAATAAAGAATCTTGACCATGACCTTGTTTCTTTAAGTCTTTTGGAAAGTCTTTAAAAGTTTTCATAGGAACTTTTTATGTTTTTTTTTTTCACTCCTTTTAAGTCCAAAACCATTTTCAGATCAATGACCATCTAACTCTAATCTATGTACCATTCAGGCGTAAGGAGACTCTAAAACTCAAAAATTTAAGATATAACAGACAACTTGGAAACAAATAATAATAATTTGAATTGGATCTTTAGACACCTTGTTACTAGCAGCTTGTCTCAAAGGCACAATCGATTCTCATTTCCTCAGCTGAATCTGTTAAAAAATACTTGCAATGCCAGTTTGGTAGACATAGAATGCAATTTTATCTACAGGAGATAACTATTAGCTTAAAATCTTGTTATAAAATAGATTATCTGATAAAGAATGAATTATGTCTTGAGTCATTTCTTTGCTGGATTTCTTTTTGTATTTCTTAAAAACAAAACTTTCATTTATGTTTTAGGATACATGTTTTAGGCCTGACACATCTTTGTGTCCACTTTCCCTTTTTTAATCCACATTGCACAATCTGCTGTCATGGTCAGACACTGGAGATAAAGTGAACCTTGGGCTTTGGCTCAAGTTATGTTTCTAGTCAACACCCAAAAGAAAACCTTGAAACATCAGAAACATCATAAAATATGGAAATTATTGGTGGTTTAAAAATTTTTGTGCAGCACAGTAGATATGCATGATTTTGTAATTGCTGCATTCATATATGATGAAATAAATGATTGTTTTACCCCCTTAGGCAGATGAAGCTGGGTTGCTAAAGAAACAACTGTGACCGATAGACTCATGACTTTGAAGGTTAATTAGACATTTCAAATTTCAGGGGAGTTACAACTCTGAAAAAGATTCCTAGCAGCAAATTTTTTTTATTTCTTAGTTGCGACATTGACAAAACAGCATGAAGAGTTGAACTTACACATTCATACTAAACTGCTGCTTGTTGTATTGTATTGCACTGTTTTAATTTTTCTGCTTCAATTTGAAGTGTTTGTTGTTGCCAATATTGATTTCCTTACTAGATTTTTATTTTATTCTTTGTTGAATGTAAATTCCATTGTCAGATACTGGCTCCGAGAACCTTTTTTTCATTCATTTATTTATTTTTGCAAAAGTCTGTTGTCAAATGGTCACATTCTTGGTCTGATTTACTCCCGAGGCTGACAGGAGCACGTTACAAACCACAGTATGTTCACGTGTCCCCTGCTGAGTTGATGGTCTTTCATTTTGCTCTTGAAGAGCCCAATCAGCAGTCATTGATTGCTACAATAAGATTATCTCACTCTTAAGCCCCTTCTCACCTTGATTGTCCTTTGTTCAAGGGAAAGTTTGCCTTGTAATTTCTGCTAAAGTTGCACTTCAGGTGTACCTGTGGTCTGCACTTTTCAGATGTTCACCCCTCTAGTATATTGCTTTATTATAATTGTATTTAATTGATGTTATAATTGGACATAACTTTTATATTCTGGTATTGTTCTTGGTGTCTTAGCTTACATAAAACCACTCCAGGATCGTTTTAGCTTGTAAACTAGGCTGGAAATATATTAATTTAGACATTTTAACGTGTAAACAAAAATGGAATTTCATTGTAGAAAAAGTAATGCAGTCCTGTGTGTTGTTCTAGTTTAATTATTGCATATTATTGTATTTTGTAGCTCTCAAGAAAAAAGCCTATGGGTACAAGCAGTGATCTTTAAAAAAGGACAGAGCGACCTGCTTAGGTGTAGAATATGCTCAGAGGCGGGATGACACCCACCTCTTCATAAAATCCAATGAAGGGAACAAAATGTTGTGTTCACTAGACAGATAATTTGTGCCCTCACTTGCCAAATTAATCAAGTTGCATAGCAATGCACTCCACAACCACCCCTTATCAAAACCGTGAATGGCTCCAGCTTGTATTCTTGACAAAATCTGTTTGTCATTGCATGAACATTAATTGGTTTTACAGAGTTCAGCCTTTCCTATTGTCATTTACTTAGCATTCATTTCTGGAAGGTCTGTGGTATTGTGTTGGCTCCTTTGATGATTGTATTCCCAGCACATTTTCGATGACACACGGCACAGTGCTAGCAATCACCGATTTAGCTTCTGCTCTCCTGTTGTGGTTTGTTGCTTTAAAATGAATTCTGCAACATGATAAATAACATTACTGCTATCTGACATTTAGGATGAATGTTGTTGGATTTGAAATGTTTGTGTTGGAAACTGTAATAAGCCGTAAGCCGTTTTCTTGTTTTGCAACAACCTCGCCGGGCCCTCCATCCTGCGTTTATCTCTTTCGAAAAGGGCAACATTTCTCATTTTGACCTGTTGCGACCCGGCAGCGCAAATCTATAGGTTTTGTATTGCTGGTTTGATGTTTAATGGCAGAGATGTACGACAATTTAATGTTGGACCTCAGATATAAAGTTTAAAAAAGGAAAAATCAATCAGGTGATCAATGTCAATTTCATGTGGGTGCTGTTTTCTTTTTTTCTTCTTTGCGCTACCTCCCCTAGGGGACCTTTTTCAGATTGAAGAAAGCCGTACAATTTTCCTTACTCTGTCTATACCAACAGGTCTGTATTACAGCTGACTAATGTTTGAGACTTCACAAAACTTCAACTTGCATATTTGTCACATGAAAGTATGGACAGAGTTGACATTTGACTGATATGTGGCGTACACATTGTCACTAAGCCATTATGTGGTGAAAAAGAGTTGAATACTCAAGAGAATGTTCCAGAGTTAATATTGTCAATAGCTGTTGGATTCTCAGAGACTGAAGAGATCACTATTGTGCCAGGTTCCAAGATATTTAAGATTAAGAGACAGTCGTTTTAAATATTAGAAGCCAGCAACAAGAATAGCTTCTTGGGTAGATGATTACAGGGTATTTCTTTGATCTAAAAGTTGGTCAAAGACCAACTTTGACACCTTTTGTCATTGGAAAATACGTTTTCTGCCTTCAGCGGTAGTCTGCCAACTGCCATTGGCTCCACTACATTGATCCGACCAGTTGACCCTGCAGTTGTCCATGATAAATAGTGACGGACAGATAGTTCATCCATTTACCTGCCAAATGTTTATTTGAAATTCCCTGGCAGTTTTCACTGTTTCAACAGGCTACTTTCCAGATGGTTCTGTGACAACCCATCTGGTGCTTCAACTTCTGTACCCAATTATATGAATGCCAGTCAAATAAGGCAGATCAAACAAATCTTTTGCAGTTTGAGATTTTTTGACACAGGTTAGAAGACATTAAATAAAAGTATAAAAAGCAAAGGTTTTAGATAATGTGGTTGTTTAGTTATCTTATAAACACAAATGTCTTTGTAATAGTCCATTATTTTTCCAAGTACTTCCTGAACAGAACTAGTCTTTAAATAAACCTGCCACTGAGATTGGGTTCTTTTTATAACAGCTAGAAACTAATTTTAAAAGGATTTCTCTTGCTAGTTAATTTCTGCAATGTCCTCCTTTCTGGACCTTGTATAAATTTTGCCAATGCCATCCTTCTTTCCATCCGTCCATCTATCTGTCCGTCTGTCCATCCATCACAGGACCACAGAGACAAATGAGACAACCAACCATTCACTCTCTCACTTGCAACTATAGGAACAATTTAGTTACCTATCAGCCTAACCAGCATGTTTTTGGTCTGTGGGAGGAAACAGGAGTACTTGGAGAAAACCATGCATGCACAGAGAGAACATGCAAATCTGACTTGACCTAAAGGCGTCCAGCCAGAATTTGATCCAGCAACCTTCTCGCTGAGAGGCAACAGCTCTATGAACTGAGCCACCGTGCCACTGCCAAATGAATACCTAATTATTTCAGAGTGAATAAGGGTTGGGGTTTAGACTGGCATTTTAGTGTTCATTGTAACTTCAAGGATGTAGGAATGAGCCTATTTGACAAATATGTACTTTTGAGACAGAAACGAAGACTTTTTACTTAAATACTTTAAATCATTTGTGTATATTCAGTGCCATATTAATAAAAAAGTACATAAGAAGTTCTAGGTGGTCTTATCAAAACCACTCGATTGGCTCAGCAATCTGGATTACAATTAGATCTTAATGTGACACACACTTAAGCTCATCACAAAACCAATACCAGTCAGTGATGTCCTTGGTGCTAAAACGGCAGCCTGTTTAGATATTGATCAGACGGTGCGTTTCTGATGAAAGTGTGGTACTAGTTGTTTTACAGTATTGATTAGTGGGGAGCAAAAAACTTTTTTTTAACCCCCCCCCCCCACACACACACACCCCACACACACACACACACACCAGTTCCTTTTCATTCTGCCCAGTCAACTGAAATTGTGTGAACCAACACTTTCCTGTGCAGGAGGTGTGAGAGAAACTTTGCCATTTTTAAGTTTCTGGTGATTAAATCAGTAAATACATATTCATAGAAGGCATATGTCATGGATGGGCGTTTGACAATTATAAATGTAGTTTATAATTCTTCTGTAACCTACTATAAAATCAGTATAAATTTCCTGTGCAAGTGGGCACATTGATTTAAATTACAAATATTGTTTATTTTGCATTGTCAGTTTTACTGGTTAATGAGATTTAATTTAATTTAATTACTTATTACAATCAACATGCTGGGTTTTTATTTAGAATAAGAAAATAAGTGAATGAAAATATTGATTAAAGATAGTTACAACACAAGAAAACCTTAATACCCATTTAAGAATATTTATTATTTATTGTAGTTCTGGACATTATCAATTGCAGATTCTGAAGTGTGTTTAAATGTTTATTTTTAAGTATGAACTTTTTTTTTTTTAATATAATATAATGAAGTTTTTGGAAAAACTTTTAAAGCCCCATTTTTGTGTATTTTCATTGTCGTCAATAAACTGTATAAAAACACAATAACCTTGTTTAGTAAATCAAAAAAAAAAAAAAAAAAGATTTGTTTCAACTTCTAGCATTTTAGAGTTTGATGTATTTTTTGGCTAACGTCACAGTGTGCCTCTTTTGGATGCCACTGAACAGTCTTATTTATCCAGTGGCGTTCTTTATGTTTTGTGTTTCAGTCATTGAATGGAGTGATTCATGTTTTGTTCATGTGTCATCTGTGTTTATTATTACAGCAGCTGATGAGAGAGCGTCAGCAGATGGCCAGTCGTCCATTTGCATCAGTTGCTGTTTCACTGGATGCCAGAGGAGAGCTAACAGAAGTCCTGCAGCCTGTGGTTGATGTGAGTCCTCGCTGCTTACTTAAACAGAGACAGATCACACACAGGTGCTTTACTTCATGCTTTTTTCAATCCGTTTCTTGAAATGACCAGTGCTGAATTTCAGCATGAAATGTTTTTGACTTAAACAACCACCATTAAATTATTAATACCGGTACCCACAATTTGGCTTTAACTGCACTCAGCTCTTATGTCCACATGCAGGCTTATGTTTGCGAGTGCTTTGAAAAACCTAAAGAACGTATCATTTTCTTCAGAACAAGCTCTGAGGACCAACAGTGAGTTCTCAGCCAGGCACAAGCTCTGTGTCGCCTGCTCCTTCAAGAAATAAAATCACTTTGGCAACCTGCAAAGAGGCACCACATTAGCGATGAGTGGTCCGCTGAGTGGTACTCACAGGGCGTTACGGTGTGGTGAAGGGCAATGCAAAGTGCAAAAGAGGAGAAAAACAATGCTGCTCAGCTCTGAGTGCATCATGCTGTTGTACTTTCCAAGCATCAAAGCAGTGTGAGAAACGGGGCATTGCACTGATTAAAGTAAAATGTTAATTAGGTTTGTCGTAGTACTATGGGTCCGTGTGGTGTAGGATGAGCTATTCCAGTCTTTGCTTTCCCCACAATTATCTCAAGATTGTGTTTCTGTGAGGAGCTGTGAATTGAGACAGTCAGGATCTGAGTTGTGGACAGTGTCCTGACCAGTTTTTAGAATGCTTGTCTGCAGCCTTATGTTTCTTGACAGATGTAATGTGAAAAACAAGCCTGTGGCTTCAAGGGTTTCTCTTAGATTTGCAGTCGTTGCTGCAAAATATAAACCATGGAGAAAAAAGTTCATTATCAGTACAACTTTTAAACCATTTATAATTAAATGTCTCCTCCAAGAATTTAGTTTTATGTAATTTCTGAATGTGGTCTCGCATGGAAGGACTTTAACAAGAATTTAACAAGAGTAACACTTAAAAACAATTATTTGTTTGCTCAGCATTAAAGCAAAGGTGTGTCTCATTTAAACGCTTAATAAATGCACTTTAATGGTCAAATCAGCTGCATTTCACCTGGGAAGTGAAGTGCAGCTGATTTGACGTTTGCTCCAGCAGTTCCAGAGCGAGATGAAGGTGGCTTGGTATGGCAAGCCAAGTGTCTCATTAATAGCCACTTTTACCTATTAATGAG
>JARVLU010000489.1:16498208-16517450 GCA_031762415.1 Simpsonichthys santanae
ATGTAAAATGTATGCTAACGCTGCGCCGCACACCCGTTCTTAAGTCCGAGTTGCCGTAAGTCGAGGACTACCTGTATCAGGTTCTTGGTCACCTCCCTGACTAGGCCCTTCTCCCCCGATTCCTCAGTTTAAATGGCTGGCCATCTCTACAAGGAGTCCTGGTGATTCCAAACTTCTTCCATTTACAAATGATGGAGGTCACTGTGCTCATTGAGACCTTCAAAGCAGCAGGAACTTTTCTGCATCCTTCCCCAGATTTGTGTCTCAATACAATCCTGTCTCAGACACCTACAGACAAGTCCTTTGACTTCATGCTTGGTGTTTGTGCTCTGACATGCACTGTCAACTTTGACCTTATGTAGACAGGTGTGTGCCCAATCAACTGAATTTACCACAGGTGGACTCCATTTAAGCTGTAAAGAATGATCAGTGGAAACTGAGTTTAACTGAACTTCACGGCAAAGGCTGTGAATACTTTGAGATTTCTTAATTTTCTGTTTTTAATACATTTACAAAAATCTCACTAGATATTTTTTCACATTGTCATAATGGGGTCTTGTGTGTAGAGAAAAAAGTCCATAAAATGAGATTGTCTCTACTCTCTCAGTTAATGGAAAATTTTAAATCCATAGAGAAGTTTTAAGCTGTTGATGCTGAGACTGAACAGTTTTAAAGGCGAACGTTGGATTTATGCCCGTGGTGGTTGGGGTTCTCCAAACACCCCCTGCTCCGGCTTTTGTTTGACCAGAACGGTAAACCCGGTGAGAAATAATGTTTCTAACAGACTTCACTATTTATCCTGAGGCTGCTTTATGTCTCTGGGTATAACGTTACTGTTGTTAACTCCGTGTGGAGCAATGCCTGTTGGGAAATGTGGCTAACTGTTCCGCTGCTCTTATAACCTGCCTGAGACATGATAATGTTCTTGTCTGTGGTGTTAGCAAAATATTACATGAACCAGTGGGCAGATTTTATTGAAACTCTCACAGTATAAACACTGCGTGTACATCTACAACAAATTTAACTTCTGGATTCATCATTGAAGATGGCCTCCACAGCTAAGAGAAGTTAGCCAAAACAAACAAAACAAGAAAGGCTATAACACAGCCAGTTTCACAGATATTGTGCTAAAGTTTGGTGTGGTAGTAGCTGAGAGTCGTTTCTAAAAATATAATCTGAGTGCTAACAGATTGAGAATAATCTGTTATCAGAACTGCCATTAACTTTTATAATCATCTGTCTGTTAGCAAAATATCTCCCTAACCATGGAACTTTGATGAAACAACCACAAAAGTCATTTGACATACATCTGCCGCTGAATAACTTTTGGAGATACCCCATTTCAAGATGGCCACCACAACTTGTATTCAACATATTACCCATGTTGCTGGTCGGTGTGTGTCCTGCGGGTCTTATTCCAGACCCCAGGCCCCGCCTCCAGCCGCGGAGGCTCCCAGTTCACCCCTCCCTCAGAAGCAGTAACCCACACTATCACTAAATCAAGGAAACATGAATTAAGTTTTATCGATTATAGGAAAAAGTACAGTTACAGCGCTGGCCTCTCTGGTAAAATTTGGCTCTGGAACCGGAAGGGTCAATGTTCTGTGTCTTTACAGATTTATAGGCCCTAGACTCCTCCTTTGCAGAAGGGGGAGTTCAACTTGTCACATGTATGAGGGGGCACGACTAAGTGTGATCTCAACTGATCTTGCATGGTTTGTCGTGTAAGGAAAAAATGAGACGGTGCTTCAAAAGCCTTTTGATGTGATGTAGCGAGCAAAATGAATTGTATCCCTTGACGGATATTGAATCCCTGGGAGACTCTTTTTAGAGTTGCTGGCCCCGTTTAACCCAGTCAGAACCAGGTCATAATGTTTTTATAATCCCGTCTCTGAGCAGATCAGAAACCCAGGGTCAGTCTAGATAATTTACTAACACCCATCTCTTTGTTGTATAGTTGATAAATCAAATCTGCAAAATTCTAATTTATAACTGTCTCGAATCTACATATTTGTCAAATTGACATTAAATAACATGTTAAGTTAGCAAACAGACCAAATCCTTTTTTACAGTGTACTAAGAAAACTCACCCAAAAATCATGTACATAAAATGGTAAATGTCTTTTATTACGCTGCAGAACATTTAATTTTTTTCCCCCTTATTCTCAGTTTGACTGTACGTTTGTCTTTTCTATCTCATGCATAACACGAGGTGGACATTTTGGCCCTGTCGCTTCTGTGACGCGTCGAATAAATCTTTGCCTCTCCCTGCGGATCATGTACTCCGTCATTTTGCCAAAACAGGTGGGCTATGTACTTGACGGTACACCCCTGTCCACCGACGAGCCGTCCTCTGTAGGTAATGTCCTTGTCCGCCTGTGTCACTGTGCGGGGACTGATACGGTCTGTCTGACTGGAGCAATCTGTTTGCCAGGTGCCATCTCCCAATCCTGATTTACAGGAGCCCCTCCTGTACCGAAAGACGAGATAAAGTAACATTTGGGGAGGAAAAGTGTGATACGATCCAGGATGCGTTATCTCCTGCTGACAGCAGAACTCAACGTGGGTCACTTCTTTATCACTTTTATTTTTGGGGCGAGCAGATAATCAAATTTTTAAAAATGTTCATGGTCTGTGGTAAACAGAAGGTCATTCTATTTGTCATGTCTTCTGGTTGACTTTAGTTTAGAATAAATGATTTGCGGTGGTTTATTTTCTCAAAAGCAATCATTCTTAAAAAAAACAACAACAAATGTTCTTGTTACAAAGTAAAAACTCTTTGTTCTTTCCAGACGACCAGAGATCCTGCAGAGACAGATGGTAAGGAAATTAAAACCAAGACTTTATTAGCTGAACACTCCTTCAGTGTTTTTCATCAATTGGCTATATAAAGAGATAGTTCAAATGTTTTAAAATGAGGTTCTGTTGGAAGGTTATAAACAATTATTATCTTACCTGTTGTAGATAGCTTTGTAAACAACCTAAGTTTGATAAAGTAGGGTTTAATTATGACCAGATTGACGAGCTAATGACTAGTCTGGCATAGACCAAAGTGGACTGCAATAATAGTATTTAAAAATAAAAAAAGCATTAGTTTATGTGAAAGTTTTTTTGAAAACCCTAACATTCTCATCAGATTACAAGGATTATTGGAAGTGCTACAGCTAGCTATGTCAGTATTTGTGCATATAAATAATACAAATTTTTGTTAAAGCAAAAACAACTGATGCAAAACTGAATTTTTTTTGTATGATAGTTGTTTAAAGATGGCCGCTATGGTTTAAAGTTATGCCACAGAGTTGTAAAGTCACAACCACAACATATTTTCCCATCAAACCGTACCTGCAGTCAAACGTCTAAAAACAAACTAACAAACAGGGCGTTTTTTTTTTTTTTTTTTTTTAATAATTCCGTTTGCGACTAGCTATCCACTGTACAGCGCAACAGCTATGAAGGCTAATAACTCAGCTAGCATCGGCTTGTCAGGCTCTAAACATTACAAAGAGCAGCACAGCAGAGAAGAAGGAACAATCTGTGTAAAACACACTTATTTTAGAATCATAAACTGATTTATGTTTTCATTTTTCTCATCAGATTACATCTAATTTTGTTACCTAAATGTCACATGAACTGAATTAAGGGATTTTGTTACAAAATGAAATGGGAAAATGTATTTAATCTTGGCTTTAACTATTAGTTATATTAGTTAATATCTCATGTTTTCAAAGAAGGAGCATTTTGTTTTGTTTTTTTGGGTAGAGCATTAAGAAGCATCTTAATCAGGCTTAATGAGAAAATTTAATGAACACTTTGCCTTATAAAAGTACTTTTGAGTTTTTGCCTAAAAGAAGAAAAGATTGCTCTTTGCAAACTAAAGTTGCATAATTATAAAAAAGCAGTAAATGGTTCATTTTTAAAATTAAATTACTGTATAAGTAAACTATAGAAACATGTTAACTGTATTTGCAATTCAAATAAAATAGTCCAATAAAACTAGTTCATACTGTCCTCAGACAATGCAAAAACCAACACAGACATGTTCCTGTTTTAAGTATCATACACCATTTTATAATGTTTTCTATTTCGTTTTCTATTGCTTCTTTAATTTACTTTTCATCTTATATTTATATGATTGTTTTATTCTGTATGCAGCATCTGTGTTTTTTGTTTAAATCAGGTCTCTCTTGTAAATGAGTCCTTGTGACTCAGTGAGAATAACCTGTATAAATAAAGGTTGAATTACTATTATTGAATTATTATGATTGATTGTTATTATTATTGAATTTGGCTAGAAAATTAACTTTGCAACTTGTACATTTTGTGGAACTGATGAGAGAAGATAGCAGGGTTTTTTTTATACTTCTTTCGTAAAGAAAACACTTTGTTTCTAGTTAAACAAGCTAACAGTTAGCTAAACATGATACAGTCTGTTAAAGGGTAACACAATTTTTTATTTTATTTTTATTTTTCCAGTTTTTGTTATTCCACTGACCTGTGGGGCTTAAGACAGTCAATCCAAGCACTTGGAAACAGTTCAACAGTTCCAAACTGCAAAGAGTAGAACTTACCTACAACAGGTAAGATATTTGTTTAAAACCTTTCCACAGAACTTTACTACAAAAGATCTAAACTCTCTCTGTTCACATTAGCAGTAATTGCTTACAATTAATGTTTGGATTTTTTGATTATCTATAGTTCTGCATGTGTTTATTCATATTTTCTCCTCCTGCTCTTTACAAACACACACTGACAGAAAATAGTTACCTTTTCCAGTTATTAAATTAGACATTTGTAGCCATGAGAAAGACTTTCGTAAATATTGTCTTACAGAAGCTTTGAATTGTCTGAGGAAAAATACTGTAGACGTTACTATATTCTGGTTTTTTTTTCAGATAAAACAAAGTCACAGTGAACTCATTTTATACCTACATGAGATAAGAACCAGATCTTGTCACATGTCATTAATAACAACTAGGCTGGATAAAGCTGAGGGTCCTCAGTCAGCTGCACTAACGGTGACTCTCCGAACATTACAGACAATATTTTACAAGCTAACAGCAGCGGACTGCAATAGAGAGGGCACTCATGTAGCTTATGTACAAAGTGAGGTGATGTGAAAAAGCCACAAACCACCTTTACAACCGAATCTACAAAACGAATCTATTCTAATACCGAACATGTAGAAGATAGAAGTGGTACTTTATTTATTCGTTTGCAGAAGCGTCTTTGTCTTCTCAGACACATTATTTTGAATGAGCTCAAAACTTCTATGATTCGTAATTCCACACGATGCATCTATTGGTCCATGGGATTTTAACTTTTCTAGCCACACTTTTATCGTTTCCGTTCGCTTTTTTTTTGTTGTTGTTGTTGCTCAGCTCAAACAAATCGTGCAGAGAATGATTCACGCTCCGCTTGAAATGCCGTTCAGCATATTGGCACTCGATTCAGTCAAATGGGCAAGTGATTGCACACTTGCCAAAGACACGAGTTGATTCACATCAAATCAGATTTTATCCCCGTAACGAGGGTTCTCAGGCGTGATTTTTTTTTTTCTTCTTTCGTTCGTTTTTCCCTCCAAGTCCCTGCAAATTGCTCTCACGGGGCAAGGAAGGCAAATAAGCAGATATGGCGGCAGCAGATTGAGTCTGTTCTCTACACCGCGACGGTCAACATGTAATCCACAAATATAATCCACTATCACCTATGGTTTTAGAGCTATCACTGCACTGGGCTTCTCTCTTTGTCCCTTATAGAAAAAAAACGGAGTTCCACTTCATCGAACTTCTCAAATAAAATGACTTGAAAGGCTTCTTGAGGCGAGAAGGCAGCTCTTTAGTCCTGGCTTCCTACAACAGCTGGAAACCTTTGAGCTGTAGTCCTGCAGATGTGAAAACAAAGACCAGGCCGAGGAGCAGAGTTGAGGGGTGGAAGCGGTTCAGTTGAGCCGGTGAGCTTCTGGGAATGGCGTTCGATGCGCTGGACTCATCCAACCGGTGGTTCTTAAAAAAAAAAAAAAAAGTCATTATTTCTTTATTTGCTTTGAGGACTTGGGTGAACATTTGTTTTAAAGGAGCAAAAACAAATAATACATGCACAATGTGGGACTGTAATGATATTTTTCACAACAGTAAGATGTGCCGTTTTATATACAAGGAAAAAACATTGCTCTTAAATCCACTAAAGATTGGTCTTTTGAGAACCGTGGACCTTGAATGCACAGAATTAAACTTACCGGACAAAACGCTGTGCCCACAGTTTGGTTGGAAACCAGATTTTGGACCTTCAGGGACGACATGAAGGAAGGCAGAAAAAAACATTAAAACTGATTTTATTTTTGTTATTTGATGGTCTAAAAGACATACTGAAGCTTTTATGGAGTTAGAGGACTTGTGGACATTTTGATGTAATTTTCCACCTTAAAGCCATAGTTCAGATCTTTTGAAGTGGGGTTTTGTTGACAGGTTTTAGACATCTAGTAAACCTGGTGTTGTAGGTGTTTCTTTCAGTTACATCAGCTGAAGAAGCAGATGAGAATGAATGTGGCCAAGACTGAAGTGGATTGTTGCTGCCTTGTAACAACTCCATGCTCAAAATCATACATGGTGGTACTTGCTACAGAGGATTGCACATTGATTTTCAAATACAGTACTGTAATCAAAGTCTATTTAAAATGGATAAATCCAAAGAATTAATGAAAACTTTTTTTTAATTTTTTTTTTTTTTTTTTTTAACCATGGTGCTTTTTCAACTCATACAAACAACCCCCAACCAGAAAAAAGAAAGAAAGAAAAACAACTTGTAGCACACTAGGATCTGTTCATGCCATCATAGTTTATCCATTCATCTATCCATCCATCCATCCATCCATCCATCCATCCATCCATCCATCCATCCATCCATCCATCCATCCATCCATCCATCCATTATCTTTACCCGTTTCTTCACTTTGTGGATCACGGGGGTCACAGGTGCCCATGTCCAGCTATCACTGTGCGAGAGGCAGGTCTCCAGTCCATCACAGGGACACAAATGAGACAACCATTCACTCTCTCACACACCTAGGGACAATTTAGAGTTACCAATCAGCCTAACATGCATGTTTTTGGTCTGTGTGAGGAAACTGGAGTACCTGGAGAAAACTCACGCATGCACGGAGAGAACATGCTACAGCAGTGCTACAGCTAGCTGATGCTGATGCGGTTTGGACTTGCAAATAACCCTAACCCTGCTTGAACAGTATCATCAAACTTCTCATTCAAGAGTTATTTGGACCATAAAATATATTAATTTTCCATTACTTTTCCACAAAACCCCACTTCAGTATGTCTGAACTCTCAATGTTAATACAAACTTAAATTTAAAAAAAAAAAAAAATCTCTGTAACATTTTATATTTGTGCCTGCTCAAGGTTAAAACAGTTTAATACTGTATATGAAAACTTTGCTCAGTTTACTTCAGACTTTTTCAGCCACAGCTAAAAATGCCAACTTGCATTTGCACATAAAAATAGATAAACGAACACAGAGATACAGCATTGGTGAATATAAAAAAAAAAAAAAACAAACGATAAAGTGATGCTTTAATGTTTGGAAATAGAATAAACACTCCATGTTTTGGTTCTTAAGTGGAAAGATTTCTATGAACCAGGGTCCCGGAGAAGAATGATTAATTGCTCTATCAGAGGTCTTTCCTCCTAAAGGATGTTTTACTGGTGATAAATCACATTATCGCTATTGAAAGCCAATATGATAGATTGTTTCGGTTAGAGGAGGCTATGTGATATCATCTCATTTATAAATAAGGCCCCAAAGTATTTATCAGAGGAGAATAGCAAATATCTGGAGAGCGCTGGTCATGCCGAATATGCCCAAAAAACCCAAAGCAGCATCATAACGATTCAAAATATTTTCCAAAATAAAAAATTTTGTATGATGAAAAAAATGCTTATACATTGAAAATGACATGCAGATGACCGAACGTGTTGATTTAAAGGTTTTGTGTTTAGTGGCATAAAAAATGAAGCTCTGCAATACAGTTCTTTCCCACTATTGGCTGTATACTGGGGGGTGGGTAAAGTTTGCTTTTTTAATGAAATGTTGCCTTTTCCTTTGCACACACCGTTACACAGACCTTTAGGCCAATTCAGAGGTTACACAGGCACCCAATTAGCTTTGACATGACTCTGACTCCTCGCTGACATATCATCTTTCTGCCCAGGAGGGTGGACTCTGTGCATCCTGTCATAAAGCCATCCCTGCCTTGCCAAGGTGACGTAGATGTCTGATGCTCAGAGGCTTTGAATTTTGGTTTGAGCAGTTTCTAAAGTTTCCATGATCACAGAAGTGTCAAAGTCTTGATCATCGTCAAAGGATTTATCAAGTGGAAGTGTATTTAACGTTTTGTTTGAAAATTCATAAAGCATGGTAGTGGCATGTATTTGTATTTTTGTGGTGCTGTTATTCTTTCAGCTGCTTCCTTCTTCAGGAGACCTCACAATGAGCTAAACTGTATGAAGATTTGGCAATTGATTTACGTCTGATGCCCTTCCTGATGCAACCTGTGCTTGAACCTGCAGCCTCAGGATTACAAGACTGACCACCAAGCTACTGTAGCTCATGCATTTTGATTTTAGTATTGATTAAAAATATTAAAATCATTGACTCAAAGAAACCATTATACATGCATTAGATGAATATTTTTTGTAAAACTTAAGGTAAACTCACTAAATACAAGGTCTGATATGGATGCAATTTGATTCACATGTGGGCTAGTGATGGGCATATAAAGTATTCCATTAGCAAGGTCCTGATAAGTCTAGAGAATAAGCTTCAGAACATGAGTGCAGAGTAGTATCGTATTATGTTCAGAAATTAATCTTGGCCATTGTGGACAAGTTATTGCAGTGCCAAGAAGAGAGAACCATATTCACACCATTAATCGATCCCACTTCCTGCTCCACAGTTTCTATGACCTCTTCTTTCCCTTTCATTCTCTTCATTCATTAGCTCCTCAAAAGTCTCCTTCCATCATCCCGTCACAAGCTTCTTACTTGTTAGCACATTACAATTCATATCTTTAAAAGTCTAACCTGCTGCACATCCTTTCCAGCCTGATCCCTCTGTCTTACCAAGCGGAACAAGTCCTTCTAGTGTCCAGCCTCCAATACAACTCACCATATGCCTTCTGCTTTGCCTTAGCTATACTCCCTCTTTGTTCTACATCACATTTCTTTAAACTCCTTTCTCCTCTCTTCAGTCCTCTCACTGTCATATTTTTTTCTTGGCTAACCTCTTTGTCTTCATGCACATTACTTTCCACCACGAGATTTCTTTATTATCTTTTCTCTGATACCAAAACAATCTGTTTCCTTAGAAAAAAAAAAAAAACCTAAAACAAATAGAAAACATTTTAAAACTTTACCTGTAAAGTCCCACAGATATCATATGAGTTGCCATTAAGCTTCAGTTGGGTCACGTCTGTCTGTATGTCCACAACATTGTTTGTTGGGTTTTTCCCTCTCCGGGTGATGCCCGGATCTACAGTGGGATTAATTGGGGGTTGTGGTTGCCATACACCAACATCAGTACCATTTCCAAAGGCCTGGATGGCGTTACCTACAAGAGAAGGACATATTGACTTCTGTAAACAAAGATTTTTTAACTGAGTGTATCAGGAAAACGTGAAATTTATGAGAATATGTGCACCATAAGGTTTTATATTAGCTGTAAAGATAAAGCAATCAATAAAATGCCCTCTGAGCTATTTTTCTTTTCAAAAATTATCCATGTATACATAAGCGAGAAAAAAAAGCTACCGTTAAAGAGATTGTTTGACAATTGTAAATTTACAGAAATGTGTCAAAAAAAATCATTATGTTTGAATCCGCTGTCTCACAACCTGTAATTTAAAATGCCAATCCAAGATTGGCTCATTTAATAAAAAAATACAAAATAATAAAACAATCTTACATCAAGGAGAGTAATAGCAGAATGTGGAGACATTTGTTATATAAAAGAAGCCGAATGAAGGAACCTACGCAGACATCGATTGTTGGTGAAGAATTCTGCAAATTTTTCACAGTCTGCCTTGTTGTTCCCACTGCTGCTGCAGTTGCACCACGGTGACAGGCTAATACCAGAAGACCGCATATAATTGGGAGTCATCACTGTACCTGCAGCCCAAACAAGAATAAGAGTTAGTCATTGCAGCTGTAGTTCTTGCACAAGGGTGAAAATTCCCTAACAGGACATTTGGGGTTCAACAAAAACTTCATACTGAAAAAATATTTAAGTCAGCTTTTTCTGTCCATCCATTCATTCAAGTAAGCCCTAATGTCAACACAGTTAGTTAACTGTAGTCTTGGAGAGGCTTGGCAACCAAGAAATTGCTGCCTTTTTGTAAATGGAGCACAAAGTGGAGCAAGTTTACTGCTATTTCCATACACAAGCAGATACTGGTGTCTAAAAATAAAAATCTGAAAGTTGAAATCCCACTTTAAAAGCTCCATGGGACTTTGTTTCCTCTTTTACTTTGATTTATTTTTTGTTATGGAAGCTAATGTTAAGGGAACTAAAACGAGTTGTGCTACATGAACTAAAATGAAAAGTTCACTCTGTAGATTTGCTGTTTGTGATCTGATGTTAGTTTGATTGGTAGCAGGTGTGAGTGAGAGAGCAAATTATTGTTTGTCTCATTTGTTTCTATGTGTCCGTGTGATGGACTGGGGACCTGTCCAGGGTGTACCCCGCCTTTTGCACAGTGATGCTGGACATGGGCACCATGACCCCTGCGACCTGATAAGGAAGAAGCAGGTAAAAGATAATGGATGGATGATTTGATGTGTTGTTTGATAGCTTAACTGAATGGCTACCAGAACCAAAAAAAATACATGGACAAAGATTCACGGTTTGCTACTGAACATGGGACAATAATTCGATAACAGCTTCTAGCTAAAATTCCATGTACACAAAAAAAAGTATCTTCATGGTATGAATTTAAAAAAATCACTGAGCATGATTACAATTTATAGTTTGCTGGTATGTAACAATTAGATGCTAGATCATAGCTCACGACTACAACAGGTGTCACATCTGCAGTAGGTTGTTACCATGATCTTCTCATGATCCCTGTTATAGTCTTGGCATGAAGCCAGCATGGCCAGTTCTTTAAATTCTCAGTCAAGAATATGGTACCATCATGCTCCACCACACTCCACCTAGTACCCCCAAAGATGTGGACACGTCTCACCACAGTGTTGCTAACAGAAGGCTACATGTACTATATGTTCATGTGTTGTTTTTTTTCTTTAGAATTACATGTCTATCTTTTGAGGCTAGAAAACACCTTGTTGCTGCCACTTTTTTGTCCATCTTGTCCATCTAGCTTCTGGTCTTGGAACTCTTACCCACCACTGTTTTCAGTAGACTCTTCTTGAATAGACTGCCTTATGCACCTGCAGATTTAGTTATGGGCATAATCTCATTTATAAAGCGATCTTGGGTTTACTTCTCCCTTATCTCCTGTCCTATATTGCTAAGAAGTCCTCATGAGGCTGCATCCTCAGACTGGAATCAACTGCAGAAAGACTAGAAGCTGAAGGAGTTAGACTTTTTCAATGTTTTTAAGGCCATTCTTAATGAATTTGTTAATGAGGCATCTGTTTCTAAATGTTTTAAAGTGTAATGGTTGTCAGTTTTATGGGTGTGTTGTTCTATTTTTTTTTAATTTTTTTTTTATTTCTGCTATTTATCGTTGTGTATTTTAATAATGTTTTGATAACTGTGGTTTTACAATTAACGTTTGGGTGCTGCTGCCATTCTTGGCCCGGTTGCTCTTGAAAAGCAGATCATTTTATTTAGTCTCAGATTTAGCCTATTTTAATGTCAGAACACAGTTTATTTTTTTTATATACCAAACTATGCATCCATTTTTGGTAAGATCTTACCAATCAGACCAGAATAAGCGAGCAGACAGTCGGCGTAGTTCTCTCTAAAACAGCCAGATTTGGAGCTACTCTCTGACTGACAGTTGCTGAAGAAATCTGCCAGCCTCGACCTACAAGAGAGAGTAAGAAATAAAAGACAACTGCT
Organism: Simpsonichthys santanae; assembly: GCA_031762415.1. Lineage (NCBI taxonomy): Eukaryota > Metazoa > Chordata > Actinopteri > Cyprinodontiformes > Rivulidae > Simpsonichthys > Simpsonichthys santanae. Next base: position 16,510,301 of record JARVLU010000489.1, read on the forward strand.
TATGCTCAAAACAGGGGTAACACATTATATATGCAATACATGTGTATCAAAATGCAAAAAATAAAAACCTCAAGAACAAACTACGGTATGTTTGCTTTGAAAATTTTAAATGAGAATCTAATGTAGCTTTAAGACTAAACTTATATTTTGCTAAACATCCAAGTAACATACCAGTGCTTTTCAAAATGTTTATATATCTCAAATCATGTATGGAACAAAAATATATCTTAGTCATTAAGGAGTTTAATGTATTTTGGATTTTTTAAAAATATGACAACATTATGAATGTCTAAGTTTCAATTTTGCACCAGAACACTAATAGAGTATGTCTAACAGAACACATACAAAGCCTAATTTTCCTTTGCATGGTATTATATACTGTATTTGGGAAGTTTTAATCACTATACTAATTTAAAAGCACAATCATTGTTTTGTGCCCCTTATAGTCTCATTCTTTTAAAATGAGCACATTTACGTTCATTTTAAGATCTGCAAAAAAAAAAGGAAGTCAATCTTCATCTCAAAAAGAAGAAAGCTGTTCTCCTTTTATTCACCGTCTCCTAATTTTAACCTAAATCACGATACAATAACTTGACCTTTCACTAGAAGCCCAAACTTATTTTTACAAGTAACTTTTTGATTTTTTAACAACTGCGAATTACCTTAACAAATGATATATGCCACCTAGCCTATACATATATAGACTAACAATGCTTTAACAAACTATCTAAGGTTCAAACGTTTAATTAGATTACTAAATTCGGACTCAAAAATCAGATATTCCTTGTTTTTCTCATCCAGATGATAAATGTTTTTTCTATTGGTCTTTTCATGATTAACAATTACTGTTAAAAAATCAAGAAAAAGTCAAATTATACAGAACAAAAACATAAATGTAACAATTGTTTTTGCTCCCATTTTCCATGAGCTGAACTCAAAGATCTAAGACTTTTTCTATGTACTGTATACAAAAGGTACTTTCTCTCAAATATTCTTCACAAATTTGTGTAAATCTGTGTTAATGAGCACTTCTCCTTTGGTGAAACAATCCATCACCAGTGTAGCATATCAAGTTGCTGATTAGACAACATGATTATTGTATAGATGTGCTTTAGGCTGACCACAATAAAAGGCCCCTCTAAAATGTACAGTTTCACACTGCACAAAGACTCAGATGTCAAAGTATTGAAGAAGCGTGCAGTTGGCATGCTGACAGCAGGACTGTCCGCCAGAGCGTTGCCCGTGGATTGAATTTTCATTTCTCTACCACAAGCCATCTTCAAAGATGTTTCAGAGAATTTGGCAGTACATTCAACTGGCCTCACAACTGCAGACCACGTGTAACCACACCAGCCCAGGACCTCCACATCCAGCATCTTTACCGCTAAGATCATCTGAGACCAGCCACCCAGACAGCTGCTGCAACAATCGGTTTGAATAACTAAGGAATTTCTGCACAAGGTGTCAGAAACCATCTCAAGGAAGCTCATCTGCATGCTCGTCGTCCTTATCCCAGAGGTCCCAGTCCCATTCTGGTCCCATCCCGGTTCCAACGGTTCTTCCCTCAATTCTATCCTCGAATGGTGCCCCTATTGAGTTTATCGATTCATCGGGATCTCCATCAGACTGTGGTTTGTTGTCGTAACCGACTTGAGCGGGCAATGCTCACTAGGGCTGGGCAATATCTCGATATTTTTAAAATATCGAGATAAATTTTTTTGGCGATATAAGTTGACTATCTCGATATAAAAAAATATAGTTTTATACTTGAAAATCCTGCCGTCTCTTTCTCCCAGGTGGCCCCCCTCCTCCCTCTTCCACACACACAGCTGCGCTCCCCCTCCCTTCCTGCTTCTCCAGTGTGGGTGGGGCAGTGGAGCAGATGTTCAGTAAACACAGCAGAGCGTGTACGAAGCTATAGCTAGACGACAGACCCATCTTGTACTTTTGTTTATGAGAGTGCCAGTTTGAAAAGTCTACTTTTAATGTTGTTGGGAATTTCAGCCCCATATTTAAAACGGGGATTGCCCGAGCTTAACAATTACATTAAACAATATACAAAGGGATTTCCCAGAGCAATGGCTGAAAAATGACTAATGTCAAAGACAAACAATTATTTTGGAAGACATACCAGTTAGAAAAGTTGGAATCAATGGTAGATAAAGAAGATTATGATATTTTAGTTAACAGGATTGCTAGAGGTGTCTCATTGTGACACAAATCTCAAATACAGCAAAACTCAATCATTTCACTTTTTCTGCAGTCTGATTCATTTTTCAAGCACAAATCGTAAATAATATTCACCTGTTTGAACGTTCACATCAAACATGCACATGAAAAAGGATAAATTTGTAAAAATAAGTCTATTGTGGCTACCCAGTTTTACCTGCAGATGTAATTGGTCTTGCATGTGTTCTGGAGAGACAGACAATTGGGTCTGTCTTTATCCTCGTAGGAACAGATCGGTACGATGGTTTGTCGCCTGCGCTCGGCGCATGCCGTCCTATCTCCCGTTGGACAGGAGCAAAAAAGCATCCCGTAGCTGTATTTAGTTGGAACCTTGATTTCGTGAACAACACAAAACACAATGACGTAAATCTTTTAACTTTCATGCAATCCACAAGATACAAATCCTCTAGGAAGCATCTGTTCCCAGAGACACTTCAGATCCAGTGTGGCTTACACCCAACATCAAGAGTAGAGAGATAACAACACATGGAGTTGCGTATGATCACAACCGGGACTTCTACAAAGAAACTGGATTAAAAGGGAGTTAAATGTAAAAAACACGATGAAAGCTTTTTCCTGGTGATTTGTCTCCTAGGATACAGATTAGCTTGAGTGTCAACATCAAAGTCAAATGTAATAAAAGCTCTCAAACCTGCTTAATTACCTTGTCAAAGAACTGCCGTAGAGCCTTGTGGCATTTGCGCTTGTTGCACACTTCAGAAGCGGACACCCTGCTAGTGCAGGGGTTGATGTAAGCGGAGCGATATTTTTTACACGTGTCGTTCAGGTTACAGGCCTTGGCAGCGTTCAAACAGTTGTTCTCCTTAGTGGAAGCAGGTTCAGCTAGAATAGAGGACAGGAAAGGATTTCACATGTACAAATTATGTAATAATCAGAAACGCTTGTCTTTGAGGCACCTTGTTTCAATTTTGTTTAGTATAGTTCCTTCACAATTGGATGGATTTCTAACTAGTATGATATAAAATTACCTGTTGCATGAAAAAAAATTATAATTTAACTGAAAAAATACCTTTGAAGTCTCTATTTCTGCAGGAAAATCTTAATAACTATGTTTTTGCTACAGTGTAATATCAGGTACTTCAGCAATATAAACGGTACTGTGTTTCTAGCATTTATGCATCTATTATCCAAATGATAGGAAATTGGAGATTACCCCAGAGCCACAGCAGGAGCAAAGCTTTAAACGATCCTTTCAATTTTCCAACAGATAACTTTTTATTTTAAAGTGTGAAAGCCCCATTTGTGAGAAATTTACTCTGAATTTGTTAAATGAAATCACAAAATATTAAACCCATGAGAGCTTTGAGCCCAAGTGAGTTCAGTTGCTACATTTATAGTCTCTTACAAAGAATTTGTTCTGAAAATAGTTGATGGTTGAGTTATATGTCGGTAGTCAGATTAAACGACTATTTATTCCTAATATCAATCCAAACAGTCTGGTCCACATGGGAAAGTAGAGGTTCTACAATGACCTATTTTCAATAGTCACACAAGCGTACAAGATTTGTATGTGTACAATAAGATCCAGCAGCGTACCACGAGTTTTACACATGTGCACTAATGCATAAACAAATTTTCAAATGCAAACATTTCAATTTGCACAAGTAGGAATATTCTGCACATGCAAGTTGTCAAATACACGTACACAAATCACCTATTGTGGACGAATCGGTCAACACAAGTGCTCGGATCAGCTTGCCTGTGAATGTGACTTTTGAGAATGTCTTACCGCTCCATATTCACAAAGGTGATGCTGCATTCAAGACTGGTGAAAAGCTGGGACATCTGAGCCTTACCAGAATAACTGAATGGAGAAAATATTCATTTCTAACTTGGCACAGTAACTCATAACCTCTATATTAAAACACAAATGCTTAAGTTAACATTACTAGATTCCAAAAATTATAAACTATACAATGAACAAACTCAAATGAGCAGGTTATTATTTATCTGGAAAATATTTCTGGAAGATAAAATTTTTTGAAAAATATAGTTTCTTAGTAGTTTTTCCCACAAGTAGAATAACCCATATTTTGTTCACAGTCCACAAAGTCAAAATTTACTTCTTGTGGAAAAACTACTGGGGAAAATGTATTTGTTTGTTTGTTTGGTTGTGTGAACTGTACGTTTAAAATAAACTACTGTACTCAAAATAGTTAGGTTATTCTTTCTTCTAAAAAATAAAATAAAATAAAATACCGGAAACATATATTTTTTGGTAGTTAAATGGAAAAATATATACCAGAAAATTATTAGTTCTAGTATTTTTAGCAGAGGAAGTAAATCCTAGAAATATGTATTTCCTGTTGTTTTTCAAGAGTAAAAATGATCTAATCGTTAAAAAAAAAAAAAAGTTTACTTCAGCTGTACAGTTCACAAAATTTACATTTTCTTCTTGTGGAAAAAAAAAAAACTACAGTAAAACTATTTTTTCCCAGTAATTTTAGCGGAGCAAGAAAATATTGGAAAATACATTGAAGATGTGCCTATGTGTATATAGGGGTTGTAAGCAGTTGTGCAAAATTAGAAATGTCTTTTCCCAACAACTAAGTGATGTCCCAGCTTTTCATCTGCCTCGAACGCATCATCACCTTTGTGACTCTGGAGTAGAGTTGCATTCGGGCCTAAAAAATCCAACCTGACCTGGTCTCAGCCCATAGCCATTTTTTCCGCGCCCAACCCAACCTGACCACTTTGCCTGTAATTACAGGCCCACCCCACCCCCCACTGCTTTTGTAAGCAAATCAGTTTGACATGATATTTTGAGAACATATTTAAAAAAAAGAAAGATATATTTCTTGTTTATTAAAGTCACCAAATGAATATTAGCATACAAAATGAATAGTCTAAAACAATCAACTCTAAATATAAGCTATTATAAAAATGAACAAAAATATATTTAGAGAAAAATTATTTGGAAATATATAGAACAAGGGTATTTTGATTGAACACGCTGCTCGCTTTGGCTTTTGTCACTTCAGATGTTGCTACTTCCTTCACCGCAGGGTGCGAAGCGGGATACGCGCAGCCAGTGATCCATCCGTCAGGTCAGTGGACGCGCGCGGCCGATGATCCGTTGTCCATCTGAACTCAAGCTTAAGCCTTTTTTTTTTTTTTTTTTTAACCTCTTTCAACCGGCTGGTCAGACGTGAGCGTGCACCTGACCTGACACACATAATCAGGTTTCACTGTGCTGACTTTGTAGATTGAGTTCTCCTGTTTTAAAACGGCATCAAAAGCCCAAGACTGACCCGGCCCGCTCATCAAGCACATCGTTTTGGCCCGACCCAGCCTGAATTTCGGGCTGGGCCCGGGTCAGACTTGGGCTCAGGTTAGAAATCGCAGCTCTAATCTGGAGCGGTAAGAAAGTCTCAAAATCACATTCACATACAAGTAGATCTGTGCACTTGTGTTGACTGATTTGTTCACAATAGGTGGTTTGTGCACGTGTATTTGACAATTTGTACGCACATAATATTTCTACTTGTGCAAATAGAAATGTGTACATTTGAAAAACGTTATGCATTTGTAAATCTTGTGGTACGCTTGTGGATCTTTTTGTATAAATCTTGTTCATTTGTGTGAATATTTTTGAGGCTGATTTATCTTCAACAGGTATGGAGTTCACCATTTCTTCTTCTCAGTCACAACTCACTTTATTGTGTGAATTATTAGATATTCACCCAATTGTTTTATTGTTTCTCTTTATTGTGCAAATCCATATTAAGCACTCACACTATTGTTTTTGCGTTTCTCTTTTTTTAACTCTAGTTTTTGAAGCAGCTTTCAGCAAAATCATTGAGCGATCAGCATTCCCACTGCATTTTCACAAAAACTGCAATTCCTTTAGTTTGACTAAATATCCACATTTTATCCATCCTTCCCCACTTTTCCAGAATCGGGCTAATTTTTGAGCGCCTTGTTGCTTTTTGTTAGTTTTGGAGTCATCACTTTTCTACCTGTTTGAACTGTAATTTTTTAGGGAAACTGGTGTATTTCTAGCCGTGAAACCAAAGCATCAGAGCTTTGTCGACAAAGATAACAATGCCACAAAACATATCGTGACTTTTAACCACTTTACTTAACAGTTACAATTTTTATTGCATTTTCTTGTCTCATCTCACATATGTCTGAATTAAATACTGCTTTGCTCTGCTTTATAAATAACCCAATATGACAACATGACATCTCTCACTTATTTTCTCTATTGTTGTGGTTAAAGTCCCTTCTCTTCAACCAACTTCTGCATAGTAACACAAACCATCCTCAGCCTCGACATGGAAGAATGAATCCTGTATTTTTTTTTTTTTTGCCTTTTGAAGTGGAATTGAAGCTCACTGCACTCGTTCATGCACCACAGAATGAGCTGTGATTAAATCTGAATACAATCTTGAACCTTGGGTTAATCACATATTACAAAATCCATTACTTATAGGTGACAAGTGCCCAGAAATGTGGGCTGTGATCCTTGAGTTCCTGTTTGGAGCTCTCTGGCCAAAGGTGTGACAGTTTTATCTCAATTACGGAAAACCCTCAGGCAAAACGCACACCTAGGATGTCACAAATTCTCACTTTGTACAAAGTTACTACAAGGACTTAAATGTGGTTTTACATGTATTCAAGGATTTAAGGTTCTTTATTTGTCATTCGCACCCCATTGTGGTACATGTGGTGGAACAAAATTATGTACACAGGGTCCCAGTTACAGTACATCCAACAATAAAATGTAAAATAAAAACAGCAATAAGATCTAAGATATGAACTAAGAAAAGCATCGGCACTAAGCACTAGTAGCATAAAAACAATACGCTGAACAGCAGCTTGAACATGAGTCTGTGTGAGCAGATGAACACAGCAACATGAAACAGATCAGCAGCAACATGAAACAGATCAGCAGCAA
>JARVLU010000489.1:16544144-16554237 GCA_031762415.1 Simpsonichthys santanae
AACAGATCTCACTTGTAAATGAGTCTTCAAGGCTCAATGTGACTTATCTGTTTAAATAAAGGTTGAATGAATGAACAATGGGGCTGCCCTCTTATTTCTACTCACTTCTGTCCACAGTTTGAGGAGACATGCAAAAAGTAAATGGACTATACTTCTATAGCATCTTTCTATCTTATCAACACAAAGCGCTTTACAATGCAATATGTGCCTTCATACAGCACTCTACTATAGATATACAAACTTAATCTGAATCTGTAGAGACTAAGCAGTGCTTTTGATCACATTCATACACCAATGGGATGCACATCGAAGGCAGTGAGGGGTTCAGTATCTTATCAAGGGACACTTCAGCATGTGACTGCTGGTGGAATAGAACTGCCAACTCTCCCATTGGAGGACGACTGCTCTAACCACTCAGCCACATTTGCCTCATTAATGCATTATTAACATCTTATTATATGAAACACATCTATACTCGTGTCTACAGTGCCAGTAAATAGTATGTGCACATTCATGTAAATGAGGAGGTGTTTCCAAACTTCTGACCAGAACTGTCCACGAGCACACACAGAGACGCACACATGAGCGTTGCACTCACCATTCCCTTGGACCCTGTTAGCACCTCCACTCACCGCCTTTGCAATAGCAGAAATAAATCAGAATGAGTGGAGTGCTGGTTTTAGTTGCCAATGGTGGCATGTCCAAACCATCCTGGGAGGAGGAGGTGATGGGGAGGGGGGAGGTATGGCTTGTGTTGTGATTTATTGTCTAGTGGCATAAAGCAAGAAAATGGTGCCATGGGAAAAGGACATACTCCATGCCGTGGAATCTGATTTGCCTTCTGCTAGGCTGGACCATGTTAACAAATATGGCAAAACCCATCTTTAGCTCCCTCTAGGACCTGCAAACTCCCACTTTTTCTCTTGGCTAAAGTACTGGAAGCAGACACGAGAGGAAATTAGACCAGAGTTTGACAGAAGGAAGTCTTTCTGTGTGTTAAAAAAATGGACCCCTTTTTCTCTCTGCTCCACCCTGCTCATCGGGGGCCTTCAGTCCTAAAAGACAGTCTCCAACGCCTCTCTGATCTCCTTCTTTCCTTCGGTGGTCTCCCCAGCAGGAGGCCCTGGACTCAAACAGAAACTCTCAGCCTACCAACCTTATCCTCCGGGGGATTTGCAATCCCCTTCATGTTTCTGCCATGGATAAAAGTTTCCTTACATCCTCACAGATGTTAGGCCAATTTTCCAACACTCAAGGCCCCACACAGATGCACAGGTTAGTGTCGCATGCAAATACACCCTCTCTCACGCAAACTTACACACAAACATGCAGATCACGGCTCGTATAACTAATGTGTGTCACGGCTGCATATCAAAGCCTTTAGACACCCGTACAGACTCCAAGCGTCGTCACAAAGACACACTCCCACAGACACTTTCATGCATTTCATTTGACAGACATACTTAATGCTTTTCTTTGGAGATGTTTTTTTTTTTTTTTTTTTTGGTGGCAAGTTTCTGCAGAATAACCATGAGATTAAATGGAACCAACTGAAAACCAGACAGATGCCCTATCACATTTGAAGCATTGCCACCTGCTGTGCTTTGAGAAATGAGCGTCTTTATTTGAAGCATGAACGTCGCTTCTGCTGCTCTCTACTGTTTGTCTTAGTTGACTTCCCATTGGGGATTGTAATGTCTGTGTCAGTGGGCACACTAATAGAGATGTGTGAGGTTAACACTATTATATACATCAATGCCGGGATCTGTGCTCCACTATTACGGGCCCTGTCACCTTTCTCGGGGGATTGTACAGGTTTTAAATGGAAGAATGGCTTTGTATAGCGCTGTACTAGAAGGGGATTTAATTCAGACAAACAACACCTTCATATGAAGTATTATAACAGACTGTCCGTCTGTACATCTCAATTTTTACAATACACGATGAAGGAATGCACATGAGGGTGCCACTATAGCATACATGGAAGATTTGAGAGAATCGTCTAGAAAAACATAAACCTGTGCATAAAAAAGGGATCTCACTATCGACAAGGGTGAAGAGTATGTTTAATACATCGTTCCAGGGTCTTCTGCAGTGGGCTACCAGGTTTGACAAGATTTCAGCTCTAATCCTTACTTGTCTATGGGTAGTGATTCTCACCTGGTGGACCCAATATAGGTCATCAGCCTATTTTCAGAGGATTACAGAACTTTGCCGGGGAAAAACTAAAAAAAATAAAATAAAATTCAGATTGTTACATCAGCTCATTTAATGCTTGAATAGGTGGCCGAATAATTTTAAAGACAGTGTGATGTAAATTCAGTGGGTGGGTACTCAGCTATGGTTACAGCTCTGAAGTCTTTTTAAACTACTTTTAAAGGGTTGGACTTTTATTTATTTATTTTTAATGTTAGTGCATGAAAATATGAGTCTGAAGAGTTTTGGTTTAAATAAATATGCTACTAAAAACATAACAAGAAATGTTCCCTCTCAAGCTTTACTACTTTGAGATAAATTTAAAAAAAATTGTCATTAAATTTGTTTTTGTGCATCATCAAGATATACTTTAACTAGAGAGAGGACAGTTACAAACATTGCACCAGATTTTTGCCGTGGTTTTACCAGATCAATGCACAACACAAACCAAGAGCTATTCATTATGCAGTTTTTTGCTTGAAACTTTGGCATTAACTATTGGAATCCATGATGTTTTTCTGTTACCAAAGCATCCCATAAACCACTTGATGAATTTGAATAGTTTTAGCAGAAAATAATCTTTGAATTACCATCTAGAACGGGTTCACATTTGGAGTTAATCCAAATGCAGCTGATTAACATTAGCAACACAAAATTACTATAACTCAGTGAATTTTCAGTATGTCATTTGTTATCATGATGAGGTCAAGATGATCTTGAACTTAAACCCTGGTGTGAAATTTGGCAGGCAATGTCAAGGAAAGCTAGGCCTTTAATTATATATGTCTCTGTCTGTCTTGTTGACCATTTAAATGATGACATTACCTCCTTTCTAAATGTAGCTTATAGCTGATGTTGTACATTAGTTCTGTTATTAGACTATTGCAATTTCCAACATGAGACATTACCCAGTGCTTTTTTTTCCAGCCCACTGAATTGTGTTGTCTCTGTTTTTCATTTCTGATCTTTTTTATTTTTTTTAATTTATTTATTTATGTAGGTATTTATTTATTTATTTTTTACCAAAACCAAAATAGTTATATGACAAAGATCTCAAAGTTGGGTAACAAACTGAGGGAGAAAACACATCAAATACTGCAGTCTTCATTTACATTTTCATTTAATTTTCCTTTGGCCTGTAGCACTGTGTACAGAATCAATCTTTCTAACTCCATTTCCAATATATTACTTGGAGAAAGCAGGAAGAGAGGGGAGGTATTGATTAACTGAGTGTTCATTGTGTCTTTACACAAAGTGCACACTTCATAAGAATAGCAATGAAATTGCTGTTTGTTTCCTCTTACTGTGTCTTTACTTTAAGTGAAAGATTAATAATGACTGCTGGATATGGCTTAGGTGTGACAGTCAATACAAATCCATTTCTTCTTCTGGACAACACATCTTGTTTATTATTAACCATGCATTTTTACAAAAATAATACTTTTTTTTTTTTTTTGCACTGCAATCAAGAGACATATTGCAGTTTACTTAATGTTAGCTATACTTTTGTATTTGTATGTTCCCACTCAAGCACCTATTGTGTTATAATTTACTCTTAATTATTTTGATTTAAAGAAAATAACTGACTTTTTCTTGCTGTACATTTTTCATTTTAACAATGTTTTGCACACAGAATCTCATACCGCTTTAATCGGGCATTTGATGCTCCGAACAGAAGGTTATTGTACAGTCATATTTATTCAACCATCATGAGGCAGCACTGGTTAATGCGGTTTTATTTGTTTGTGTATATATATATATATATATATACTGTGTATATATACTGTGTATATATACTGTGTATATTTAGAAAAAAATCCATTTGTCAAATTTTGAATTTTATCCATCCACCTTTTAATTCCTGTCTTTTCACCAGTCCTTACCACAGATTATGGGAAGTTGTAAAACGTTTAACCATTGTTTATTTTCTCATACATTTGTAACTAAATGTTTTTTTTCTTAGTCCAAAGTTTTTCAGTGTAAGAAAGTAATTTGCTTTTTACAATTACAACTGGTTTCCAATCAAACAAATATGGCCATTAAAAAAAAAACTTTTATTTTGAAAATCTTCTTACAACCATACAAGCTTATTACAAAATGTCATCAAGCAAATTCCAATGAAGATTCAAACATTCAAAGTTTTAGGCTGGATTATATTTGTTTTAGGTTAAATCATTTAGTGACCGTGTTTCTCTTGGATTAAAAAACTAATCTTTTTTATCAGTGTCAGCCTTAAATGTGTGTTTTTCTTGAGGCAATCTTCATTTGGAAAATGAGTAACAGTTGAATAAGAAGCAAACTGTGAAGCTTATTTGGAAGATGGAACCTGTGTGAAGACCCCACTGAAATAAAGAGAAAATAGAGTACCATCTAGTGGAAAACAGAAATATGTGCAAGCTCTTTTTGACTTTAAAGGAACAAAACTTACTCTGTGCAGTTGTTTTACTCTAAAATGTGTTTTATTTCTTTGATGCATTCCCCATTTCATAATCATTAGAATCCAATAAAAGCATTTCTTGAAGGAATGCATATTGACTCTTATCTCTTTCGAGCAAAAGTACCTAAATGACATGCAATCTATTATCCCACAAACTGTTGCAGAGATTTTTATTTGTTAAATAAGGTAAAAAAAAGAGTTGAATACATTTATACATAAATTAATAAAATAAAATAATGTGTAGCTTTTTTTTTATCTATACAAACATCACTATTTTCTTAAGAAATGTGTAAAAATACATTCAAATTCATGTAATAAAGGGTCTATTACAACAAAAAGAAAAATAAAAGTACAGCACAAAAGATACAGTTTATGAAATAAAGTTAAATTTCATACACGAGGTGGAACAAAATGGTTTACACAGGGTCCTAAAAACAGGGGTTAACACAGGCTTAACAAAAAAAAAATCTCATCAACCATTGGACGGATGTTTATTGAAACTGTAAGACAGTAATCACTGGATGCACTTCTATAACTCATTAACATTTGGAGTCAACCCAATTCAAGATGGCTGCCACAACAAAACTTTTTTGCATGTCATATTTTTCTTAGTTTTCTTTAAGCTATATAAAACACTTTCAGCAGTTTGCTGTTTAGGAAAAGACGACCTGATTAGATTTTGGAAGTACCTTGCTGGATTAATTTGCATTCCTGAGATGCACACGGGAGACGAAGAAAAGCAGGTCATTAGCTCCGTGTTTGCCTCACAGCTTCGCCGAGGCAAGAACAAGAACAGTTGTGATACACATCCGGGAAAAAAAACTTACTTTGATCAAGTTCACAAAAAGGGAACAATAGACAAGAGGAGGTTGATGAACACATCCGTCTAGACTGAACAAGTTGAGACATGTACCCCACAGCTCTGAAACTCATGGCCTCTGTGACCCAGAAAGAATAATGTTTCTGCTGCCATGTTTTCCTGCTGCGGTGGTAATGGAAGCTATGGGAGTAGTCACGCTTGTCTCACTTATCTGTGACTGAGAGGTAAAACAAGGCCTCGGCAACGAAACAAGCAGGGAAAGTGCAGCTCATGTAAACAGCAAACAAAGCCATCAGTTTGAGGTTATCGTTTGTTCCTGGCTTGTTCCAGTTTGAACTCCCTTATTCATCAAGCTAGTACTAGTACACTTCCTTTACTGTGTTGCAGACATGCATTTTTAATAGAATACGAAATGTGTTTTACCTGTTTTCCTTCACTTTGTGTTAGGGTTTGCTCACAAAATAACTGACTCTTTAGCAGGCACAAAAAGACAGAGTAAAATAAACCCTCCAGGATTGAGCTAAGCTAAAATGAGCTAAGCTAAATGTGCTAATATGAATCAAACTGCTCTTTAAAATTAAGACAAAAAAATTTAATGTCATTTTTCATTCATTCAACGTTTATTTATAGGATAGTCACATTGAGTCACAAGGACTCATTTACAAGAGGGACCTGTTTCATCAGTGCAAATAAAAGTAAGTTTGTTTCTTATTGCTGCTTTAGAAAAGATAATTGTGACGTTCTGTGTTGCCAATAAATTACTATCTAATGGCAACACAGAATTTTATCTACTTCACTTAGAGAACATTTAAGCAACACTTCAGATTAGAACTGTCATTTCTAACCCTGGTCCGAAGCCCGGCTCGGCCCAACACAAATCCAATTATATGCCAACAAGGCTTGCCATATTTTACCAACTACTTGCAGGCATTTGACCGCAGCTGACCGGCCTTGAAAGAGCTAAAATAAAGTTCAGTTAAGCTTCAGATGGGACTACCGGTACTGCCAGGAAGCGATCCAGTGCCCCAGTGGACATTCAGCTGCTGCACTCAATGGACGCGCAGCTGACGACCCAAACAGGAGGGATCCCAAAGCAGACATGTCAGAGCAGGGTCCATGTCTGCATAATGCAGAATGCAGGCAAAAGCAGGGATTTAATGCTCTTTATGGCCATGAAAGGACAAACACCCCCTCAGCTCTGATCTTCTGCCCCTTTTATTCAGGTTCAGAAAAGATGGCTACGGGCTGGGGTCAGGTCGGGTTGGATTTTTTGGGCCTGAATGTGTAGTGATACTTTAGATATTTTGAAATATAATTAATTGGAAAGGATACAAGCAGCTGTATTTTATTTGTTTACAACTCTTTGAACATTAGGAAACAACCGGATGTCACTACCAGGTACCCATATTAAAAATAAATAAATAAATAGATGGCAGCATTAAATTTAGAAATTTGCCCATTACTATAACTATATTTCTAATTATAAAAAATACCCGTCATTCCTGCGTACAACAACCCCAAATTTAAAACTCATGCAGACAAATATGTATATACTGTATATATATTTACACCACAGAAAGTTTTGCATTATACAAGTATTTTTGCAAAAAATATTGTGATATTTCAGCTGAAGTGTTACAACAGGCTGCTTTTATTATCTGCATTTGCACAAAACCCATCATATTCTATGTAATTCTATGCAAATGATTGATGTAATGTGAATAAAAGGTGTATACCAGCACTGCAATATTGTTTGCCTAAACCTTTATGAAATTTATGAGACTGAAATTGTTTTATACAGCAGCAATCATCTCAGCTCATCAGTCTAGCCAGAAAGACCTTTTTTTTTTTTCCTCCAAACTGATGTATTTCAACAACAGATAAAATAATAATCATCATAACCCTTCCACAGAACCCCACTTTAAAATATCTGAAACTCTTTAAAAAACACGGAAGAGTCAGATATGCTGGAAAACATCTAGCACAGTGGGATCTGAACAGCAAGATAAGGAAACACCACCATAAACTGTATTTATTTACACCATAAAACGGCTCGTTGGAATGTGATTGATTATTTAAATGTAATCTGAGTTTTTTTTCTTCTTCTCGGTTTTATTTATGGTTTGGAAAGTAACGCAACCATTTCAGTGATTTACAGAAACATCTGGGACCACTCTGAGACACACCTAAAAGCACCCATGCTGCCATCTGTTCTTTAGGGAAGCCAACATGGTTAGCAAAATGATTGATTGCTCATTGGATAATTCATCACGTGCCAGCTCCAAGCAAAGTGCATTTATTGCTCTGAAACAGTGGAGCCACCCAAGGCTTTACTGAAACTGCTGTTCTCTTTGCAACCAGCAGGGGGCAGTGCTGCTACATCACCGATGCCCAAAGACTGGAAATGAAGATGGCTCCCTATTTCATAACACTGCTGTGGAGATTATCTTTAAAATAGTGCTGAGTGCTGCACTGCCATTGTCTGATCACCTCGAATGCTCAGCAAGATATTAGTCTTCATGCTAAGATCTTGCACGCTCCATCTTAAAGATCCCACCATCCCCACCCCGAGCCCACTAACGCTGAACAAAAGCGACAGCGGAGGTGACAGAGCTACTCATGCAGAACAGTTAATTCCCCCAAACCCCTCCTCATAAGCTTAGTATTTATAGGTTCCTTTAAACTCCTCACATATACACACAGACTGTGAGTGGGAAGAGTCCTAAAGGAACACGACTTGCTCGCTTTGTCATGATAAAACAGAGCTTTACGTCTACTCCACAGCTTTATCACATTCGGCATGATCATTTTAGATGATCCCGTTCCAGATCTCCTTTTTTCCCCCCTCTCCACATAAACAGCTATGGTGCTATTGTTCTAGCAGTTCTCTTATCCTCTGCTGGTGGAGTGAGAACTTGGATGCAATGAAAACGATTAGAAAAAAATCAACATCTTTGGGCGGGGCCCTCCACTTAGCTCACTGTCTGATGCCTGGGATGTTTTGGCATCCTGGAGGTTTTAATGGAGCCAGACATATTTATGCTGGTTGCGTTGTTGTAGAGCCATTTTAACAAGCTGCAGTTGCTCCCATTTGGTACGTCTGGTGCTCTCAGAAACAGGGAGCAACATGCATGCGCTTAAAGGCCGAGCGTTCCTTGAGGGAATGCGTGTCGCTCGCCACCTTTCATGCCAGACGCTGGCGAAAGCTCTCAGTCATCCAGGACAATTCCAAAAAAGTTCAAGACAAAACAACTGGACTTTGCTCTGTAGCAGAAGATTTTGCGCTTCTCAATTCAAAGAGCAGAGAGTGCGGGGTTCGAGTTATAAAGCTGAGCTGGATACATATGCAGATCGCCCCATCACTCCTCACTATGAGGGTTAGGGTCTTTGTTAGTGTGACTCACAGATCTGGTCACATGGATGAAATTCCTGATGGGCGTGAGGCCAGAGTTTCACACCAAGATCGTCTCACGGTTAGAAACAACAGAGTGAGCCATTTCTTTTCTCGTGCAACATCGCACGTCATTCATTCAACCTTTATTTACACAGGTTAGTCCCATTGAGCCTCGAGGACTCGTTTCCAAGAGTGACCTGGATTTTAACAACGAGATGATACAACGACAACAGACAATCATAAAGGATCCATACAAATTTAATTTTTTAAAAAATGTATTTATTTTTATAAACATCTCTTTAAAAGCACACTGTATTTTAGCTCAATATCTGTAGAACTGACTGAGTTAGCCATACTTGAACATGCTGGTGTCGATCAGCTGTGGTGGCCATCTTGAATTGAATTGAATTCTGAGAGCTTCATTGGATCCATCTGTTGCGTCCACTGATTTTTAGGGGTTCTCTTACTAGAGGACAACCTTTCTCCTGCTTTGCTTGTTTAAAGGCCTGCTGTCACACCATGCTGTCTCACCATGCCGCACATCTGGAATCACTCCCTCCTCATCAGTGGACTGCATAAAAGCTTCAGTGATCCAGCCACGCCCCCTTTTCCGTGACCATTTCAACTTGGTTCTGAACATTGTAGTGTAGTTGACGTCGAACTCTGTGTGCAAAGCGTGTTAGCAACTCTGAGTTGATCTTTAACGTCTGTGAACAGTTATGTTGAAGAACCTTTGTTAGATGGAAAGTTTGGTAGGGGTTCTCTGCCATTTTATTTTAACCAATTACTCATGTTTTGTGGCCAGCCCTGGCTTCAACCGTTATCGCTGAAGTTTTAAACAAAGATCAAGGTTCATGCTCAACAATCCAGTAAAAAAAAAAAAATCCAACCAAGTTCAGTCAGGCCATCAGGAACAAGAAAAGAAAGTGTCCATGTGACCTGACTGAACTTTGCTGGATTTAAACGACAATCTTGCACAATAAATCATTCCCACTTCCCCAAATTTTAGTTTAATGCATGTAAAGTCAACTGAGTTTGAGCCTGATCTGAGTTTTGGCTGTGGCAGCCATCTTGAGATGGGTTGGCTCCAATCGGTTATAGAGGGACATCCAGTGAATCTTTACCTAAAGTTTAACAATTAATCTGGTGGTTCATAAAGAATTTGAGATTCAAAGGTCCACTGACATGATGTTTGAACTTTGCATAAAATGGCACAACATATATATCTTGTATCATTGAACTATGT
>JARVLU010000489.1:16588762-16606239 GCA_031762415.1 Simpsonichthys santanae
CTGTATACAGGTAGTCCTCGGTTTACAGCGGACTTGGTTTACAGCGTTTCGCGTATACAGCTGTCGCACCCCAGTGGTCCAATACACGCATTATTTTGTGCATTTAAATTGCCTATGTCGACTAAAAGCTGCAAGTTCATGCATTAAACATTGAACAATTGGACCAAGTTGAAGTGATAGTGTAACAATATCGTTTCCTACAAAGTACTTTCATTTTCTGTCTGTGGAGCTTACTGTATTAAAAAAAAAAACAAAAAAAAAACCTCTGCTTGGATCCCTCAGAAGTCACTTTTTGGCTCCACGTCTACATTCCTTGGTGCTCCCTGTTGTGCCGAGTTTAGTAACTCATATTGTGGAGCGACAAGTTCAGACAGCAGCCGAGGCACAGCCGTGATGTGCTGCTCTCACAAAAGCATCGCCGATTCCATTTAAACTGCCTGAATGAGTTTAAAATTAAAATACCAAAGAACAAAAAGCCAGTGCAACAGGAAAAATGAAAAGACTAGATCAGTGCTTCCCATTTGGCCCTAAGTGTTCTTTCTTCACAACATGAAAACAAAATTATAAATTAAAAACTGGGGCTTAAAACCTCATAAATGAAGAAGCACATCCAGCGGGGGAACGTTGCATTTCAATAGCGGTTCTACTCATTAGTCCTTTTAAAATGTTGCCTTTTTCCTCTGTGTGCTGAGTTTAAAATCATACAATGACATTTGTTGTACCAATTATATTAGGATCCCAAACAGGATGCTGACATATATGTACTTTTAAACAATTATATCTCCGAAGTGCACTAAATGTTTAATTAACCCTCAAGAGTTTGGCATAAAATTGTACCAAGTGTTGCAATTTACTTGCTCTTAATTGTCTAAACTTACATATTTCTAGAGCCAAGTATCCTTTAAATTAGTTGCAAAATTCATAATTCCCTTCCATTCTCTTTTCCCCCCTTTTTTTACAGTCAGCAGTTGAGAAAAAAAAAAAAAGCTTCAATGCCTGCGAGCTGCTTACAAAGTATTCCAGAATGAGCAGCATTGGTCTTGGCTGTGAATTGTGTGAAAAAGTGATGTTGACGTTTTGTCACATTGAGCAAACATCATGCATGTGACCACAATCGTAGCACAAACGTCCAACCTACAAGAAGAGCAGTTTTGTCAGGTGCTTTAAAAAGTCTGGATTTTTACACAAGAACAGACAGGAAATGGTATATGAATTAGCGAGCAAGGTTTAAGACCTGGTCTGTACTGTTCGTCAGTCAGGGAGCAGTTTTGTTGGCACTTTGGATATACTGTACAGCCAGAGATTAAAAAGAAGCAAACAGATGTGCAGAGCAGGCACATCAGTTTGACAAGACAATGCGATAACACATTACTTAAGCTAGTTAAATTAAATTGCCTCCAATGCAGAAGTTTGTTGCATTTCATATCATAGACATGACAAAATCTTGTGGACGGTGATGATGTGATGGGGGGAATTCAAATACTTTTGCAGAAGACTCTTTCTGCTCATATACTGTAGATGTTGTCCTTGATTCAAGCTGACCAACCAAGCATTTAAATAGGAATAAGCAAAGTAAACGTTATAGAGTTGGTAAAAATCAGAAATTGAAAACCGACGGTTCTCAACTCACCCACCACACAAGCATACAAATGATACAAATAAAGTTAATAAATTATTAAACACCTGAATATATATATATATATATATATATATATATATAAACCCTGCTCAGCATGCTCTCCCACATGGTTCATTCAACCTTTATCTATAGAGGTTAGTCTCACTGAGCCACAAAGACTAATTTACAAGAGACCTGTTTTAAACAAAGAACACATATGAAGTACAGACAACAATAGACAATCATATAAAACGCATATAAAATGAAAAAGTCAATAAAAAATGAAATAAAAAACAAACAAAAACTGCTACATTATAAAGTAACGTAAAATGCTAAAACCAGGAACACGTCTGTGTTAGTATTTGCCATGAACTAAGCAGTTGTTGAAAATTCCTTAGAGCTGTCAAGGTCGAGAGCTTCAGATCATTTTCCAAGGTGTTCCAGGATACAGGAGCCGGAGTAAGAGAAGGCCCTTTTGCCAAATTTGGTCTGCACTGAGGGGACACTGCAAGTAATTATGTTCTGAGTGCGCACACTGTAGCTGCACTGATGAAATGACATGTAGGATGAGATATATGAAGGCAACAGACCAAGAAGTGATTTAAAGATGAAAATGTACCAGTGTGAGTGTCGGCATGAAGTTAATGATAAACGATTTACCAGTGAATACAGGGTGCAGTGATGGGTACAGTAGTTACAGCCAGTTATGAATCTTAATGCACCGTGATAGACAGCGTCCATCAACTGCACGGTGTTTGTAGGGGTGTTCATGTAAATAATGTCACCGTAGTCAATGAAGGGAAGGAAAGTCGCAGTTCCAAGGTGTTTCATAGCATTCACAGTTAGACAGGATCCATTTCTAAAAATTAAACCCAATTTTACTTTCAATTTCTTTACCACGTTTTCGACATGAGAGATGCAAATTGACCAAGATACCCAAGTGTTTGTAAGAATTGACAAAGCCAATAGGGAAACCATTCAAAAATAATACAGAAGGAAGAACTGCAGGTACAGACTTCATGTTAGAAAACAACATCCCTTTGGTTTTATCAGCATTTAGCACCAGCTTGAGATTGAACAAATCTGACTAGATGATGTATAAACTGGAAAACCTTAGCAACTGTTTTAGCAATAAACAACTGTGTCCTCGGCATAAAAATGTGAGGCTGCATCAGGAATAACTGACCTACATCATAAGTAGATTGTGAAGATGGTGGGTCCTAAGGCTGAACCTTGTGGTACACCATTGTTAACATTTAAATAACTGGAAGAAGTACCATTATGTTGAACACATTGCCTCCGATCTTAGGGATAATTAGAGAACCAACCATTGGTGTGATCTGAGAAACCAATTTCAGAGAGCTTACGACATAAGATGTAAATGGACTGTACTTGTATAGCACCGGCCTATCTTATCAATATACTCAAAGCTCTTTACACTACAATCTGTGTATTCATTTACCCATACATACAGCACTCTAATACATCCATACAAAGAATAATCAGTGCTTTATCACAATCATACACTGATGGGACACACATTGGAGGCAATGAAGTGTTCACTGTCTTGCCCAGGGACACATCAGCATGTGACTGCTGGTGACATTGAACCCCAAACTCTTTGACTGGAGGACAACTGCTCTAGCCACTCAACCACAGCTGTCCCTAACCCATGACCATGTCATGGTCCACAGTGTCAAAAGCTTTGGGCAGGTCTAAATAAAGTGGAGCACAATAGTCCTTGGAATTATGTGCTTTAACAACATAATTAAAACCTTCAGCCTTCAGCCAACCTTCACATGATACTACTTTATTTCAGGCTTGGGTCCTCTGCAGAGATCTGGGAGCTTGAGGGTTCTGCACAGAAACTTAGCTGTTCTTTAGAGTGCATTCATCTGGATAGAGATTTCTGAGATTCCTTGAACGTTCTGGAGTCCCTCATCCAGTTTGGGAGTCATACCACAGGTGTTCTGATGACCATAGGCACCACTGATCCCTTGACTCTCCACAGCTTTTCTATTTCCCTTTTCAGCCCTTGGCATTTCTCAGGCTTCTCATCCTCTTTCTTCTTTATACAGTCATTTGGGATTACAGCATCTATTCCCTCTGCATTCTTCTGTAGCTTGTTGACCACCACAGTGTCTGACTGGTTTGAGATGTTGCAGTGGTTTGATCACACAACTTTGGTGTATGAATATTAGGGGTTTAGAGCTTGAATCTCTGTACCAGTTTCTGACAAAATGTCAGAGGTTGGCACAGTCAGGTTGACAGAAGCCAACCTTACAAAATGAACAAGGTACATGTCAGATGTCAGGGAACAAGGACATTCTGAGAAATGGTCTACAAGAACATACAAGTACTGTATATATATATATATATATGTATTAGATCTTTATTATGTTTAAGTTTTTACATTACATTATTGTTTATTTGTTTTTCTGAATAATTTTGCAATGAAACTGGTTCTGCACATTTTATGCTGCTTAGCCAATTGGTCTACGATTAAAAAAAACATTGTCTTGAATTCACAGAAGAGGTGAATTCCAGTCTGCGTGGTGAAAATCCTGTGTTTCATTCCCTTGTCATCTGCACACCTGCATGAAATATGTAGCTCTAAACCTCTCCAAACCTTTTTTTCTACCCAAATGCCCTGAAGGCAATTTTTCACCACAACCTTCCAGTCTAGTTTGCCTTTCTTTTGCACAGCTACATCCATAACCACTACCCTGTCCAGCAAAGTCACGCTGCAAATCAGTGGATCCCACCACAGAGGAAAATATTGTCTGTAGGCTACTGAGGTAACACTGGTGGAGTTATGTCCAACCTGACAGCAGAAAGCCTGCAAGCCAAGCTCAGGGTAAACACCACCATTTAGTTCCAGACCAATATTTCCTCACACAAATGCTCCATGAAAAATACGTGGAAAAAATGTGAAGAGCAAATTTCACCTTAACTATAAATTAATAGTTGGAGTGTTTATACTATACAAACTTGTCAACGCACTTGCAAAACTAAAAAAACGTTGTTTTCTTTACACTTTAATCAATCTCACACTTATATGCACATCATAAGAGGCTGAGAAAACACATTTATATGATCCTGAAACAGTGGCAGCCTCGGCTCCATCATCTTCTATTTATTCTCAGCACACATACATTTGCATCGTAACGCTGAGGTTTGGTTTAGAAAACGGCAACAAACTGAATAAACAGGGTCATGCAACAGTGTAGAGGTTTATAATAGGCTGATCTAGTGTTCTTTCACACAGATGGGTCATTTTAGAGAAATAGTTGTTAAATAACCCTGAAAAACAATTAAAAAAACATTCCTCATATGGCCGTTAGCCTAGCCTATACAAATACTGTTAGCTTTTCTCCACACGCCGTGCTTTATGACTGTCACAGATAATAATGCACTATTAAAACCTATTTGACTGAACATTACTTCAAAAATAATCAAACTAATCCATTGAATAAACTGAGCTTAGAACAAGTTCACTGAAAAAAAAAAGTGGTGGGGGATTCATCCAACACCATCTGTCTTCTTACCAGAAACACTTAATAACATTTCTTGGTTGGACTTCTCTGCATGGTACACTGTGCTCCTCAATTATTTAAAAACATTCAGATTATGCTAAAAAAAACCTGATACAAAATATCTCAGTGTGAGGTTCTGTATCCATCTCTGCACAGCAGGAATGGCATCCTCAAGGAGATGGAGGCTCTTGGGGCTTTTATTGCTGCAACGTTAATAAAATAAGTCAGACTAAAGGAGCTGGCATGCACCAGCATTGAGTGATAAGTTTTTACCTCAAGCACAATTTCAAATGTCATCAGCGCATTAAATGGTTGTAATTAGTTATCATCCCCATAAGTTGCGTTCATACTGTCCTTCCTACCTTCTAGTAGGTTTATAAGTACATTCTTATCACTGATAATGTGCAGCGTTGCCTGCATCTAAAATCAATTTATTTTTTAGCTATATCTAACCCTTTTCCTAAACCCAGCCTGACACCTGACCCAGAACACCGACCATGCACCTAACCCCCAGACCTTTAACTCTTAACCTAACCACGTGACCCTATTATCAGCAATAAGAATGTGCCTTTAAACCTACTAGGAGGTATAGGAGGGGCAGTCTGAATGCAACCTATAGGGATGATAACAACTAATAACAATCATTTAATGGCTGATAACATTCGAAGCGGGTGGATGTTACACATCAGTTGTGACTTGTTGGCAAATATACAAAAATGCTAAATGTTCCGTTTTGTAAAATGACACCATCTACTCAAAAATCTAAATTAACATGCACCTTTTTTCAGTTTTTTGAGTTCCATTAAAAGTGACGTCTTGAATTTATTCTGACAAGCATCCATTCCAAAATGACTGTGAGCTGTTTTGTAAAGCCAAATTCTTTATTTTAAGCTCAAAGACTGGGATGGTGTGTATTTGTATTCACCCGGGATCTGATTGCACTGCGAGAACTCAGCTTATAGGTCACTTTATCATCTGTATTCTCCTCCGCTCGTGGCCCCTGACAACCTCTGCCATATAAATTACACCCTCTGATGCTTTAAAGAGCAGAGTGACAGGCCCTTCCCTCTGACTACAGTCATAGTTATTATCTGTGGACTTAGATTGACACTTTAAATGAAATAACCATTGATCAAGTACAGAAGGGCCCATCTCCGTCTTTGCAAAGGCATCTGTACTTGCCGAGTGTTAGACAACAAAGAGCCACAGGGGGGGCTCTCGAGTGTCGATGGGGGGTTTAGTGGTGCGGAGGAGTTCATCGCCATGCTGAGAGACGTCAAAGCCATGACTGTGTCTGGTGTTTCATGCCAGAGTTGCTGCCTTCATGTCTTTGAGTGGCGACAGCAAATGAGTTCCCTGCTTTCGGGTTTTCATTCGGTTCACAGCAGATAAACGAGCGTCGTGCAGCGCAGGGACAAAAATGCTCAACAATTTTACGTATCGAGTTTAAACCGTGGACACAAACCTGTCATTTGTGGACCTCAGATACGACAGCATCTAAAAATAACATCTAGCAAAAGAAGGCATGTCTGAAAGTGACGGTGTCATGGCAAAGATATGAACAAATAACATCTTACATGCTGCAGATAGCACTTTAAACATCCTCAGTTTGATGAAATAGTTCAATTCTGAGCAGACTGAGGAGCTAATATCCATCTTTAGTGAAGCCAAGACCACTGGAATGATGCCATCCTAAAACCCCTTCAGTGTCCAAGTTAAAGGAATATTAGACAATTTCTGCTCAAACATCCATGTAATGTACAACTGACTGGTGTTATTGGAGTTATTTAATGATAGTAGCCATTATTTTGGGTCTTTGCCTTGCTCTAACTAGCTGTTAGCTTGTCAGTCTTGTCAGAAATAAACTTTTTTTTTTTTTTTTCAAAGTGAGATTATTCAAAGAGCTATATAAAATATTACTAGTTCAAGATCTTTCCACAAAACGTCAGCTCAACTTCAGGCATCTTTGCCCACCAGCTGATGTTTTCCAACATGCTTACCAGTCCAGCACCCTTTTACCTTCACAGTGTTCATCATTACAGAAAGAGGACCCACAATCCTATTTGGATGCAACATAAACATTTTTATAGCGTAAATACAACATCTCCATCCTAATATATGTGCATTGTATGTTTCATTTGTTGAAAAGGTGGCAGCAGGATATTTACACCACACACTGTCATGAACAAATTCAATCTGCAGCCAACTGATTGAGCAATTTGTTCAGCAATTGAGCACAATAGGCCATCAGTGTGCAGGAATACTAATGTATATCACAGACCCAGGAGAAACGAGGAGTTGCCCGAAAATTAAACTGCTGTGAGAGGTTGTGTTTCATCAGAAGTGATGCACACAGCAGCTAAATGCTGGTGAGGCACATCTAGAGCTCGAGTTGATGAAAAACCAATGCATAGCTCATTTAGTTATGTTAACTTTTGATTGCTAATGCCATGCATTGCATATAACAAACACTTAGCTTTGTTGTTTGAATTCTTAATTCGGGCTGTTTTTATTGGATGCTGCAGGGAAACATTACAAAGGTAAACTAAGTGCACCTGAGAAACAGCAGCAGGACTAATAATGACTCTGAAGACTTATATAAATGCAAATACAGAAGTCGCTTGAAAAATACAAATCATTTATCCCACATTTGTTGTACAACACATGCACATATTTTACTTCTCTATTTTACGTTTAACTGTAGCTTTTGTAATTTATTAGATCCAACTGCACCTTCACTCACATTTTACATGAACGTCTGGACAGAGCAACACCAATTCATTCATTTTGTTCGTCGTCTTCTAGACATAACATTCCATGATGTAATACATATCACCCACTGCCTTTCTTGTCTGAGCTTTAAGTGGAAGTAATGTCATGTTAAGAAGAGTCAGGCTTATGCATTTTTTAAGTTAACCCTTATAAATAAAATTATGCATGCAGGTATATGATGGGGACAACTATCACCTACTATCAGATCAAATTTGAGATCAACATTTGTAAAACTGACTAAGTTAGTCATTTTTGTGTTTGCCAATGTCAGCTGTGGATGCCATTTTTGAACTGAGTGACTCCAAGATGTTAACCAGTTGTAGATATAAATCCAATGATTGGCATATGAGAATGTTATTAAGATACATCCAGTGCTTTTAATCCGAGGACCCGGCGTCTCTTTTCCGGTGGTTTATTGTAGCCCAGCCACAAAGTAGGTTTTTATACGTCGGTCGTTTGTCAACAAAGTGAAATGAGCAAGTTCACATTTTTCTGCTACATTCTTCTTAATTCCTCATCTGTATGTAGGCAATGGAAACTTTACCGCTTTTCACAAGAACACTCTTTTTTTTTGTTGTTGTTGTTGTTTTGGGTCTGTGTTCAAAAATGTTGTAGCCACTGATTTGGTTTGGTCTGGTTGTTCGTGCAGCCGCGAACAGCGCGGCACCTGAACTCAGCACGGCTATTTTAGTCCACTTTATGGTTGTTAAATAAATGTGAACAAAACAAAAACAGAGTTTTTTTTTTATTTTTTTTTTTTTTTAATCTGCTAAACTGAATGGGAATTACTTTCAAATAAATCGTGGTCTATGCTCCGTTACAATTGCTACTTCCTGACTGACAGGAAGTTGTACTCATAATCATAAATACAGTAGAGCCCCCAGGAATAAGGAGGATGCATATGTGAAAATGTGTTAAATGTATTTTTTTAACATCACTCACCAGCTAATTTCAAACTGAGCATAAAACTTTGTTTTCTCGTATGCAATTAAATATTTTCAGAGATTAAAATAGTTGACTTTCTTTTTTCATCTGAAAATGTCAACAGAATTAGTTTTTTCCATCCCGATGGACAATTTATTTTTTGGTGGAAATAATATTTTTTCAGCTTATACAACCCCAGGTTCTACACCGTCACCCGCTGACGGCACTGCAGTGTTCTTTTGCTTCAAACCCATTAGTGGAAAAGCATCTGATTTGCCTCACTTTTCTTTTTTTTTTTTTTTTTTGGCTTTTTAATAGACCACTTTAGATTTGCTCCCTCAGTGAGAGGGGAAGTGTCTCTCTGTGTAGGATTTTACCATCAAAACATTTCCATAACTCTAGATTAGATCTGCAGGAGATTGCTCTAAGTGTTGGAATTAGTAGTAAATAAAATGTAGACACCAGTTTGGCATTTTTAAAGCATATGTAGAAAGCAAAGTCTCAGCAAAACACACGAAACAGAGCGACTCTTTACAGCCGTCTTGCGACTAACATGATTGTGGGAAAGGGCAGATGGCGTGCATTAAACATGATTCAACTCGTAAATTTCCGCAGCGTTTTCTCGCAGGAACAACAGTCTCAGCAAAAAAACAGAGGAAGTGGGCTTTCTGTTCACATTCTGGTACTTGATTCATCGTTTCCAGCGGCAAAACGGAGCGATCGCACCGAAACGGATTAACGTTTGCATGACAAAAGTGAACCGTGAGCGGAATCAGGGAGAGGACGAACGACTTTGGCTGCAGCGCAGCTTTGCACAGGGCGGGTGAAGGTTTGTGATGTGAAGGCCGCGTGGAAAAACAAGAGAAAAGACATCTCAGACAGTACAAGTTAAATAGGTTATTAGACATACACAGAGCCTCTAAAGCAATGAATTATATAAAATCTTCTGGTTAGTTGTCAAAAGAAACTCCTTGTAGGTTTTCAGTTACTGTGATCTTCTTTCAGGCTTTCTGCTCATCAGCAGTTCAGGTCAAACCACCTATGAATGAGTCCTGTTAAATCTCAAGATGACCCCCTTTTTAAATTATTTTTGTGCCAATTTCAGGTGGATAAAAAGGAAACAAGAGAATTATTTTTTGCATGAAGCCTGACCAGCATGGCAGGAGAGCCTAACTGGGTCAGGATTTGATGCTGATACAAACTGGCTTGTTTTCCATGTTATTGTATTATTAAACCATCTGGAGCAGTGACCAGTGAAACTGAGGCGTGTTATTAATATGTTGAAGGAGTTTAAAAATGGTTTGTGTAGTCTGACAGGAATGGGGACAAAAGACTGGCAGTTGTTGTCTTCGGGTTTAAATTAGCTAGGTTTAGGCGATTAGCAGTTTATTCCTCTGTAAACTATTTGCTGAATAGATTTTGAGATGGGACGTGAACTGATTTATTTAGACTCTGAGCTAATTTCGCATGAACTCCTTTGAGCTGCTTTAACATGATGGTTCAAATATTTTTGAACATAATTTGATAGAAAGGTTGTGAATAATCAATATGTTACCCGTTGTAGATATTTTTCTTTTATTTAGTAATGCAGTTACCAGCAGCAGTTCTGTTGCAGCTTGGTTGCAAGTGTTCCTAAAATAAAGTTGCTCAGATGTGTGACCCCCAACTGACTGAAGTGTAAAAGAAAATGCCTAAAAAAATATTTATTTATTACTATTATTATTATTTTTTATTTAACCATGAAAATCCCATTGAGATCACAGATTTCTTTCGCAGTAGATCCCTGGGCATGAAGGCAGCCTAACACACGCTTTTATGCTGTGGGAGAAAACCTACGCAAACATGAGAAGAACATTTAAGACCTCAGGTCCAAACTGGGGATTGAACCCAGGACATTCTTACTGTGAGGCATCAGTGTTGACCACTGAGCTATCATACTGTCCAAAACAAAAAGGCTTCATCAATTCAAGATGACTGACTTTTAATATCTGTAATAGTTAAAGCTAAGTTTGCAATTGGCAATATTTTCTGTTTTCTGAATTTGATTTCTTTAAATTCTTTCAAGACCCCTCACTCAAGGTCAAAACTCAGAAAGTCTGAGGTTTATGTGCAACCCTGGCCTCAATATCCAATATGGCATCCTCATGTTGTACCTGCAGGAATAAACGTAATATTTTCACTTCTGTTAGTTTATATCTCTGCAGCTCCGTTACATATATAGTTCTGTTCAACCATTATTGGTGAACTGGTTGCTACTCTGCTTAAAAAAAAAAAAAAAAAAAAAAAAAAAAAAAAAAAAAAAAAAAAAAAAAAAATAGATACATCCATTTTCATTGAGTTGTATTATTAATGGTAGTTTTGCTGGGCATTGAGCACAACTATTAGAAAATCCTACTGGTTTTCTGACTTGCAACTAAAACCAATAAGCCTAGTAAACTTCCTGCAGCACTTGCCTTGAGCATTTCCTGTAAAATACCACATTTCTGCTGGAATAACCATTTAAAGAACCTTGATTTTTAGAAACAACAATTTATTATTGTTATTATTATTATTATTTTAGGTTAGTTGTTAAATGTGGCAGCAGTCCACTATTGTTTTGGCCCAGTTTGGACTAGTTAGCTGGTCTGTCTGGTTATAATCAAACTCAGTTGTTCCGAACAGAGTTTGTCCAATGTGTTGTCCAACAGGGATGAAAGTAATTGTCATGATCTTTCCATAGAATTCCACTTTAAAAGACCTCAATTAACCTTTTTAAAAAAATTGGTAAAATATATATATTGCCCAGTTTATCAGGCCTTTGATTTATAATTCTTGCAAAATCAACTTGGCTCTAATTTAGCAGAGCACAGTAGGCCAAAAATGAATAAATAAAATAAAAAAAAATAAATAAATAAAACACTCTCTGACCTGCTCCTTCAGACCATCATAACTCCACATAAATTTAAAAGGCCAGAGTTTCCCCTCCTTTGACAGCCCCTCTTGTCAAAGCCTAATGAGCAATTTGCTAAGGGCTATTGTTGTTGTAAAAAAACTTGAATTCAAGTCATGATATTATCCTAATTTCCTAATCTTTCTTCATAACCTCCACTGACCTTTAATTGGAATGAGTTCTTGAATGCCCGTGCTTCATGTTCCTCTGAGTGCAGTTCTCGTCATTGTTATTTTGTGTTGAAAAGTGAAGATGAGTATTTAATAAAAACAAAAGTTATGGAAAAGTTAGTAATTGACCTGAATTATCAATGTGGGACATCACATCATGTATGACAATTTTTCTATGTGAAATATGCATATTGAAATACAAAACAATGTCCTTCTGGTTGTTTTCTACACGGTAAGCCTAAACAAACAATGTATGTGTGTGTTTTATTTATTTAAGTTTCTGTTCTCCTGCACTCTCCTGTTTCTCTTCCTTGTGTTCAGCTCCTGTCACACCTGTCTGCACTTCCAATCACCCCAGGTGTTTATCATCATGTCTTGTCAGTGTCTCCCATTGCCGTCCTGCATGTGGGGTCAACATATTAAAGCTGATCACGATAATATGTATGTATACATTTTTTTATTATTCAACCTTTATTTTACCAGGATAAACAAACAAACAAAAAACCCATTGAGATTAAAAAACTCTTTTTTTTAAGGGAGACCTGGCCGAGAGGCAGTAGCAATAACGACATACACAAAAAATACACAGTTAAAAAAAGTAAAGCTATAAAAAACAGGTACTATAAAACAAGTTAGCTATTAAAAAATGCATATATGTATGCATGCATGCCTGCATGTATGCATGCATGCCTGCATGTATGTATGCATGTATGCATGCATGTATGTATGCATGTATGCATGCATGCATGCATGTATGCATGTATGCATGTATGCATGTATGCATGCATGCATGCATGTATGCATGTATGCATGTATGTATGTATGTATGTATGTATGTATGTATGTATGTATGCATGCATGTATGTATGTATGTATGTATGTATGCATGCATGCATGAAGCCTGACCAGCATGGTCATGTATTCATGTATGTGTGTATGTATGTATATATGTATGTATGTTACTTGACTAAAACCCAAATGTTGTTTGGTTTTGATTTAAACTTGACAACTGTTTTAGGAAAATGTCATGGTTTTAAATAAAATAAGGGAAATGTTCAGTACCTTTGTGAGACTTTTAAAACCAAGTTTAGCTTTAAGTTGCACAACACCAGTACTGCAACAAGAGAATAACTGCATAAATATCTTGATTTTTGACATTATAGTTTGTAGTGTCACATCATTTATTTCTATTAACACTATTTCTTGTCCTTGGTGACGGTTTATCTTCTTAATGAAGGAAAACAGGACAATAAAATTGTATTTTCAAGTACATCTGTGCATTTAGTTCATTTTTGGATGTGAAAAATTAAATCATTGCTACAATTAACACAACCAAATCCACAGAGAACACCACCATGAAACATTTGAATTTTGAAACATTCAGACACTAAAGATTAAACCTGTCAGCTTGTTTAAATAAAGATCAGACCTGAGTGACAGCTATTTGGACACCTTGTTATGTGCGAGTCATGTGTTTGATTCGTTGCTTAATAATGCTGTTGTAGAAACGACCACATGCGGCATGTGTTTGGTCAGATTTGGCAGCTGGCATTGACGCTAAAATACAAAACTGGCATTGAAACCATAATACACAAATAACATCTGACAAAATTAACCCTTGTGTGACACTTTATGGTAAATAGATTGTACTTGTATTGCACCTTTCTGTCTTATCAAGATACTCAAAGCGCTTTACACTACAATCTGTGCCCTCATTTACCCATTCACACAGCACTCTAGTATATCTCTACAAAGATTAATCAGTGCTTTAGATTACATTCATACACTGATGGGACATAAATCAGAGGCAATGAGGGGTTTATTGTCTTGCCCAGGGACACTTCAACATGTGACTGCTAGTGAAATCAAACCCCCAACTCTTGCATTGGAGGACGAACGCACTAACCTTTAGAGCCAATTTAAAAATCCTGTTTTTATGAATTTCACATTTTTAAACTGTTTGCAGAAATCAATGGAAATTACCAACATAATGTGTAGCAACTATTAAATCTCTTATTTTACAGAGTACAAACATAAATCTCTAAAATACAAACATGATCTATAAAATACAAATGTTAAATTGTCACCTTTCATTATATATTTGCTCTGTTATGCCTATAAACATTTTTTTGCAAATGAACTTTTTGCACCGGTCCTTCTCAGTTCCATTCAAGTGGTTTATGGTGGGATCTACATCCGGACTGTTTTCTTTTTTTATTATTTTCAGACACTTTTTATTACTGCTGATGTTTGGGCTTCAACAGGTTTAGTTGTAAAAGACCCTGAGGCTTTTCTAGCAGGGGTTTTCTCCCTGACCTGTGTTGGAAGTCCTCTGAGCTCATGGCTGGTTTGATTTATTCAGTACTTCTGTTTCCAGAGTAACCAGAGCAGCCTCACGGGGTGATAGATGCTCTGAACACATTTTCCTGTTCAGATATTTGTATGTGTCAGAATTAACTGATGCATAACATTTCCTGAAAGCTTTTATTTAGTTGGTTTCAGCCACTGTGTGTTGGCTCAAAAACATTAGTTTTATTATGTAAAAAGATTCACAATTTATTTTCTTCCTCTGATTTTGAGTGTTGCTCTCCTCTGGGTCTGGTCCATGCACCCCATTTGGTGCAGTATGCAGAGCGTGGTTATTTTTGAAAGTTTGTGTTACTTCATGCTAACTTAACATGCCTCAAAAGTCTTGCATAGTGTTTTTGTACAAACTACACCAACTTTCAGTGACACTTCTCACCAATTCTATTTCTTCAAAATGACAAGTCAGTGTAAATTACATTGATAATTGAATAATAAATTATTTATTAAATTATAATTATTTAATACAAACAAACCTAGGATATCTGACAATAAGCACATTTCTTCAGCTTATATCTCCTTCCTGTTGGGTTTCCTTGTTTCATTTACTTATTTCTGTATCTTAGCTTTTTTTTTTTTTTAATCTTTGCAACTAGACGTTTCCACTTTGAATGGTTTATTTTTGCCATGCTGTACTTATCTTTCATATTAGGCATTTTATCGCTGCAAATCTTTTTGGTTTTATTCAAAAGAAGTAGAGTTCTTTACCTTCTTGTGTTTGGCATTTTTCTGTGTCTGTATTTAGGCCTTCTCTGCCAGCATACCAAGGATCTTACAGATTTATGTTCTGTTAGAAGCTTTACTTGTTCCAGACTTGTTTGGATTAAGATTGAAGCAAACAAGCAATTTCTTGAGCCAAATATTCTCCTGTTAAAGGTCAGATTGAGATTACACAGACTTGGTGTATCCCTATGGTGGACTTGTGATCTGTCCAGGGTCTACCCCACCTCTCACACAGTGACTGCTGGATATGGGCACCAGTGACCCCAGCAACCCAACAAGGAAGAAGCAATAATGAATATATGACAGTAAAATGTCATGAGTGTTTGGGTTCTTCCATTTGTAAAAGGTGAAAACATGGAAACAGACATTTTTTGGTTTTGTTAACACAAAGAATATCCACATGTTGGTCATGTTTCTTGCATAAATGAGTTAGTTTACAACACTAAGAAAGATTGTGCTATGAATTACAGTTGTAATGCCTGTAATGGTTTTGTGCCCAGCAAACAAACAAAATAAACACAGGTTAGAGGTTTTATTTTTATTTTTATTTTATTTTTTGCAAAGCACTGCATTCTAATTTACCAGACTTTTCACACACTGATCCAACTTTTTCCAAGCATATATTATATTAGGGTGTTTTCTCTTTGCTATTTTATAAATAGACAGTTTGGTTGATTAATTGATTGATTAATCAACTGATTGATTGCCATCCTGCAAATTCCCAGCATGCCATGGCAGCAGCTGCAAAGGCACTTCAGCATCTTAATAAAAGCCCATCAGTTAGTTAAACCTTATCAGTTGGCTTCTTTATTGTTGGACAAGCTTTAATGTAACTAAGTTTCCACTTTTCTATGGCTTCAAATATGTGAACAAGTATGATGCACTTTACTTAACTGGCCATATATTGCACAACCATGGCACATAACTTTATTCTACAGAAAGGTAGAGAAAAAAATAGAAATAGAAGTCTGGAATCTTAAGAACATAAGAGGAAAAAACACTAATCTAGTTACAGTCTGCACCATATAAAACAGATTTTAGTGTTTGATCTTCAGCAGATGTGTATATAAAAAGATTATGATTTAGAATTTCAAATGATGTACAAAGAATCACAGGGAGGAAAAAAAATCCTCTAAGTGAATACTTTTTTTTTTTTTTTTTTTTTTTTTAAATGAATGTTTAGGTTCAGCTGACAAGAAAACTGCCCTCGGCCAAAAGCATTGACGCATTTGAATAAACAACTCTATTCTTGTGCATAAGAACCATACATAATAGAATTCAGAAAACATGTATCATTCCGTGTAAAATTTATTTGGTTTTGCCCTGCAGGTTTAAACTGCATCTTTACGTGAATCATTCACTTCGTAACAAGAATATTTTGATAACATCATTCAGATCGTGTAGTGGTAAAAGCTGTGATCGTTTTCTGGGCAGCAAAGGTAATGTTGCTTAACATTATTCCTTCTGTGACGTTGATCTTTTTTAAATTTTTTTTACTTCAATTTCATGTGTTTAAAATGACATCATGGGTGTGCATCCTCAAATCATAAGAAACTGATTGAAATCTAGTTGGTAAAGTTTGCCATGTGCTGTAATTTGATGCGAAACTGGTGTAAAATTCACTCGTCCCAACAGTCACTGCAACATGTCCAGATATGGTCTACAAAAAAAGTCCTCCACTAGGCCTGCCCTCTGCGATAACAGCAACTAAGTTACCCTGAAATTGCTCTGAAATTAGTCGTCATTTGGCCTGAAGTGGCAAGAAAAAGTGACTCCAGTGACTGTACTTGTACAGACACAGTCATACAGGTACACACTGCTGTTCAAGCTGGGGCATGTTGGTAAAGATTCACGGTGATCTAGGTCATAGGTACTTAAATTCAAGACTTCTTTTGCTGGCCTCTTTCATCAAAGTGTTTAATTAGTTTTTATGAGTTATTATTTGTAGAGACGCTCACGCTTCAGAGCAGTTTTGACCCACTTGGCCATAGGAGTTAACTGGGTTGTTAACTGTGGATGCAAAACCTGCAAACAACAAGACCCTGAAACATGAGACCAACGTATTATATGTAAGCATAATGTGAATGACTCCAAAGTTACAATGAGCCAAATGATCAACAAGATATTTCAGTTCAGTTTATTTCTATAGCACCAAGTCACAAATGAAATCGTCTCAGGGCATTGAACAGAAATATTCCTATATAAAAATAATAAATTAACATCATTTATCTGAGGAGCAGACTGCTTTGAATTCAACTCCATCACAGAACTCTCATCTTGAGCAAGCACAAAGGTGACAGTGGAAAGTAAAATTGCCCTCATTTTGAGGAAGAAACCTTTAGCAGAACCAGGCTCAGGACAAGCGGCCATCTGCTTTGACCAGCTGGGTTTGGTAGGAACAGATACACAATGGCAGGTCAAGAATCACATGTTAAGATAGA
>JARVLU010000489.1:16644171-16654321 GCA_031762415.1 Simpsonichthys santanae
ACTCAACACATTATAGAAATGTAGTGTAGTAGAAAGTACAGATACTTCATGTAAAATGTAGTGGAGTAAAAGTAAAATTATCCACATTTAATTCTACTTAAGTAAAGTACAGATACATGCAAAATGTACGTAAGTACTGTAACAAAGTACTTGTACTTAGTTACATCCCACCACTGGTTTTTAGAAACCTATTGTTATTTTCAGGCACAAATAGTAGCAGCAGCTAGCTGCAGCACCTCTGGTGCAGCCTGGAGCCCTTCTCACAGATGTGGATGAATTTCTGTAAAAAATAAATAAATAAATAAATAAATAATAAAATAGCACGGCATTGAGTATGTCCCAAGCTTAAAAATTAACTTTTGATTCATGCAAATGCAGGTTTGTATTCAGCGTTGGTGGATATATTCAGTCGTATTTATTTAACAGCTTTCACTCACTTAATGGAGAACATCTGGTGTTTGACTTTTTATGCCAGCTGATTTTTAGTAAACAAATGAATGTCCCGAGGATAGCAATATTTCTAGAAACTGCTAGTTTATCTGCTGTAATTGACAGCTGGGGTTAGTCTCAGCAAAGGAAAATACTTTATTTTTTATTTTTATTGCTGCAATGATGT
The DNA here is from genome assembly GCA_031762415.1 of Simpsonichthys santanae. Lineage (NCBI taxonomy): Eukaryota > Metazoa > Chordata > Actinopteri > Cyprinodontiformes > Rivulidae > Simpsonichthys > Simpsonichthys santanae. The sequence goes on from JARVLU010000489.1 coordinate 16,644,788, forward strand.
GATTTTCTGTCTCCTCTTACGAAACAGTCAAGTATTGAGAGCACGCACATTTCCAGTTGACTGAAGTGTGTCTGCCTCCTGTCTGAGAGCCTCATCTGAGATTAGATTTTTGTTCCTTGTTTATTGACTCTGGCTCAAATGCAAAAAAATGTGCGCCATTAGGCTGAAATGACATTTGACCATTGTTATGAGGGTCTATTGTGTTATACAGTACAGCATTTAGATGCTGAGTTATTAGAAAGTCAGAGCCAAGAGAGGGTCCGAGGAGGGTGGAGACAGGTGTACCAGTAGGTCTTTCACCTTTCCCAACGACATATTGATGTTGTTGTTTCGGTGGGATCGAAGCGGCAACTCTCCAATCACAGGCAAACCTTCTCTAACCAGATACAATTTAAATTGGGTCCAGATCTGGACTCTGTTCTTCTATTTGGGAACTCCCAATGTTCTAATTCAAAAATTAACACAAAGACTTAAATTCTCAATACAGTTTTAAACATTTAACACCCAGAAGATTAGATTATTTTAGTTCACTTTCTAAAGTTTAACACTTCCAAATGAATCACAAGAATATTGGCTTTAAAAAGGTCCTACTAAATAATTTAAATGCTGTGCCTGTGTCTTCAAATACATTATTTAAAGAAAGTATTTGACTTTATCTTCAGTCATTATGAGTCTAAAACAGGTTTTCAATTTTCATTAATGTTCTGTAGGATAAAGCTGCTGAGGATTGTGCTCACATTGCACAAACAGAATCACAATTAAAAGTTAAGCTTAAAATATGGTACAAGAAATAGAATTTATTCTCAAGTATTCCTTTTCTCTGTTTGTCCGTACTTAAACCTTTTATAAATGCATTTGTTGGAAGGAAAAATATTCTTCTGTGCTCACCCAAACATTAAATTAGGAAAAACCTGTCAAGGGAGCCTTGTACCGGTAAATAAATGTCTGCACACTTTTCGAAGCACTAAACTTAAATTTAAGACATTTTTTTTTTGCATCACTTTAAAAGCATTTGCAGCAGGGTTTATAATCATTCATGGCATGTGCAACATTCATTGTACTAAACAGCCTGAAAGCTAAAATTATATCTGCCTCTAATTAAAAATAAAATATACCCAATTTTATTAAAACAAACATCAGCCGTTTGCACTAAAGAGGAGCTATTTGTTTATATTTTTAAAAAAATTACATTTATTATCATTCAGGATTGCCAGTTGCAGTAACAGAATTAACAACTTTGGGCACCACTACAGTAAAAAACAAACAAACATCAACCCCCCCCAAAAAAGGCATTTCTTTAGCTGAAAAGGCATCAAATCCTTTCAGCTGTCATTTTTCTGTCAGGTCTGAGCAAGTTCATCATTTGTAGATTTTTTTTTTCCTTCCTTTGTTGGAGTGTCTCTTCGACAATTGCATATTGCACAATAATTAAAAAAAATGCATTAAGCAATTCTGTAAATGCAATAATTTTAGACAAAAATTGCCAATTCATTTTTTTTATTTTTTTTAAGACGAAGTCATTTTGGTCAAACTTTAAAGGCAATTGAATGTGCAGTTTTCTAATTCTAGCGCAATACATGCCAATTTGATGGAGTTCTTGCTATTTTATCATTGGCCAATGTTAACTTCCTGTGACGTCTAACTTGAATTAAATTACCGGTACCTCCAAGAGAAAAGCAGGCCTGTAATGATGACTTCCTGAAAGTTTCTTTGAAATCTCTGCAAAGGATCAGTAGATGCTCAGACTATCAATTGTTCATCAATCTCAGCTACAATCACACCAAGTTTTAGGTCAACATCTGTCAAATTGACTGAGGTATAGACAATTTTGTATTTTTTAAAGTTAGTTGGCTGAAGGGGCCATCTTGAATCTGGTTAATGCCAGAAAATAATAATACCGTATTTTTCGAACTATAAGATGCACTGAAAATCCTTTATTTTTCTCAAAAATCGACAATGAGTCTTATAATCCAGTGTACCTCATGTCCTAATGAGGTACACTGGATTATAAGACTAGATCTATTCATTATAAGACTAAGATCTATTGTTTTTATTTGCGATCTCAAAATATTTCCAAGAGAAAAATACTTGTCAATAAAAGTAAATATTTATCAATATTTAAAAGTTAAAGAAAACCAAACGCCATAGCATCCATCTCCTGCGTTAGCTTAACATTTTAATATATGAATTATATAAAAGCACAAATTTAGGAATTTTAGGTAAACCATACAGACTAGATGTCACCTCCCCTGGGTAAAGTCTGTGGTACAAAATCTGGTCAATAGCCTTGTTCCTTATGTATTCATTCTAGTTCTGCTTACTGACCTCGAACCAATTGGTGCTCAAAAATCTGTCAAAATGAACTTGTTTCGCTTAATGAGCCTTATAATCTGGTGCATCTTATGGTACAAAAAATATGGTAATGAGTATTGCAAGTTTTACTTAATTTTATCTTGGTTAATGAAATATTTCAGTAAAAGACAATAATCACTGGCCTTTGTCTTTCTACAGGGGGTGCCAATAAATATACATTTCTTTTGCATGAATATCAGTGATATTTTACACTCTACAGTGAAAAAGAGGAAGAAGTGTGTGCATTTGTACCTCCTGCTGCTCATGGGTCAAAATGACCCATAAGGCCTCAGTTTTAATGTGAGGCCTTGAGTATTTGCAGCATGAAAAGAGCTGGAATGATTTAATTGTGTGACGCTGGCAGAGATCAGAGAGACATGAGCACATGGAAAGACGCTTGGCAGCAAGCTTCATATCTGCTTGTGATGATTAATATTTACGTCCACAAAAAAAAAAAAAAAATGTTTTCTGTAATTCATTCCAAAGTTAGTTCATCAGCTTTGAAAACAAATCACAGCTGGCCTTAAAAGTAATGTCTTGCCTGATCTGAGGAAACACCCACCTCATTTGTGGTAAAGTTATGATGTCTGTGATGGTGCAGAATTTCCTGACGTGTGCAGATGAGAACTTGCATCAAAACCCAGAAACAAACCAAAAAGTATAAAGATAAATTGCTATTTCTGCCAAAATGCAGTGTGAATGCTGAGTGCCGAATGACTAAGAAATATTGCAGATGAAGCTAAAACCAAGTTACTCAAACTAAAAGAAGCAAAACATAAATAATAGATAATAACTCAAAAAAGCAAAATGTAGCCAAAAGCTAGACAAAAACTAAATGTAACAAAAGGCTTGCTGAAAGCTGAATGGAGCAACATTTCATGTTTTAACTAAAAATAGTAAAACAAAAAAAAGCACTTGCTAAAATTAGCAAAAGCTATTTAAAACAGTTGCAAAAAGGCTGTAAAACATCAAAATTTAGCTAAAAGTAGCAAAGTCTAGTTAAAAGCTAAAAAAAAAGCACTTGTAAACGTTTCCAACGTCTAGCCAGAAGCGAAAAGTAGTGAAAGCTTGTTAAAAACTAAAAGTAGCCGAAAAGTAGTTAAAAGTAGCAAGAGGCTGCGTAAAAGTAGACTTAAAAGACCAAAATGAAGCATGTATGCAGAAGATTTCAGAGATCTATTGTTTTTATTTGCGATCTCAACATATTTCCATGAGAAAAACACTTGTAAATAAAAGTAAATATTCATCAATATTTAAAAGTTAAAGAAAACCAAACGCCGTAGCATCCATCTGCGTTAGCTTAACATTTTAATATATGAATTATATAAAAGCACAAAGTATGCAGAAGTAGTTACACTGCATAAATGAATGTGGGGGAAAAAAGCAGGAAAACGACAGTGTGGATGCTGATTCAGCATTTACATAAATCAAAAAAACGATTTTTTTTATTTTTATTTTATTTTTTTTATTACCTAAAGAGATGCCTTTTTTTTTTTTGGTTGTGTTCAGTAAAAAATTGTTCAGGTGCCATGAAAACTTAATCCTCTGCGCTAATATTGTGGCTGTTATCTGTGTTTATGCCAGGGTGGATATCAATTAGGTGAGCCAACCATGTAATTGATTTCCACGCTGTTACCTTTAGCTCTGGTATTTATGAAGTGCAGACAACACCTCTGTCAGCTGTCTTCTTCTGCTGCCGTGTGTCAACACCGCCACACATACATGCTCTTTTCTGCAATAAAGGGACTAAAACGAGACATGTGTAACTCATTTAGGACACAGAAGTTGGTTGAAATGTCATTAATTTCGGCTGCACACAGTGTAAGATAGACACCAGCTCATTACCAAATCACAGCTATTACAATAAAATCAGATACACGAGAACAAATTACATTTTTGTCCCATTTAAATTTCTCTAGTCTGCAGTGACTGACTGGTCATTCCTGTCACGTAACAGGAAAAGGTTGCACGCACCTCTTTGCTCCAGGCAATTTGAATAATTCACTCAGATGTGTATGCGATTGGTCCTGCGACCCCGCGTCTGTGCGGTCACTCTCACTGTATGCGCCGTGGAGATAAGAGCGTAAATCAGAGACAAGGAGCACCTCAGGGAGGGCAGAGGAGTAGAGCAGCAGGGGGATGAAACCCGGGGGTCAATCACCTGACCCAGGAATGACAACTTATGGCAAGAATATTTGAGAGACTTACAAGATAAGTCAGGGGGGCTATGATAACACAAGTTTTCAGGCTATGACAAGCTGGGATTTTAAGGATTTCCTGCCTGTATCTGACAATTAGACAGGAAAATTAGACCAATTCGGAACTGGGCTGCAATAAATCTGAGCTGGGAGTGAAGAGGGAGCATATCAAAAAGTAGAAATACATCCAGATTTAAAAGCTCTGGCTTTGCTTGAAGGTAGCCACTTTGGTCAAACCTTGAAAATAAACGTATGCGATCTCACACAGAGTATGTTAAATTTAGCTGTGGTACCCATTATGAATTGGACTGCCTCCAAAAGTTAATTAGTTGTACATGTACATCCAATAATTACATTCTGCAAGTTTTAATATTCTATGGGTTTGTTAGATATTTTGCTGAAAGACAAACGGGGTTGACGCCAACGGTAAATGTAGAAGTTTTAAACAAAGATGTGCATCAAATTTACATAATCAAATCAAAAACGTCTGTAAAACTAACTTAAATACAAAAAAATGTTCATGTTTTTTTAGGTCAGTCAGCTGTTGTGGCCATCTTGAATTGCACTGGCTACAAAAGTTAATAAGCTACAGTGGTATACAGGTAGTCCCCGACTTACGAACGAGTTCCGTTCCTACGTCCGTTCGGAACTCGAAAATCAACGTGTCGGAAAATACGTCCAAACGGCACCTTATACATACAGTACTGTATTTTTACAAGCACTTAGCCTATCCTAACACATTACCCTACATAATTATCAAAATCACATACATTTAAGAGCCATAATGAAGGAAAAAAAAAGATTTCTTACTGGGAGCTGGTCATTTCTTCCTACGTCTGTTAGCATGTTAGCTCGTTGCTCAGCTGTAGCCTGTCTGCCTTGTAAACCTCAGCTCAAAACAATAAGGTCTCCTGTATTTCCACATGTGGTCCAGTGGTCCAGAGTTAGCATATTTAGCATATTAGCCCCTCCTGACCTCCTCTGCTCCGGTCTCCTGTAAGTTTCGTTTCTGTACCGTATTTTTGGTGTAAAGTCGCATAAACGCCGTAACTTCAAAGCAATGCTTTTCAATGGGAGCTCGTTCGTAAAGTCGAATCGCCGTAAGTCGAGACCGCCGTAAGTCGGGGACTACCTGTGTTTCTTTATTCTATCCGTTTTTTTTTTTTTTTTGTCTTTCCTCCTAAAGATCTGCTCACCTCCATTCTGTACCTGCCATTCTGTGTCCGTTACTCCTTCCTGTTCCTCTCAATCCCAACTGGTCGAAGCTGATGGTCGCTCATCCTGGTTCTGCTGGAGGTTTCTTCCTATTGAAAGGGAGCTTTTCCTTTCCACTGTTGCCTTTGTACTAGCTAAGGATGGGAGACGGTGATGAAATTAATACTCAATGCAGTCTACTGGCTATCCTGTACCTTAGATAAATAATGTCACTAATATAATTTTTATAAATGTGAATGTTTCTGTTGTGACATTGCTCTGTATAAATAAACTGAATTGAAAAGAATTTACCAATTTAAGACATCTGCTCTAAATCTACAGCATGACACCCCCCTCACTGCGTTTCAGTCTTTCTTTTCCTGCTCTTCTCCAGCCGTGGCCTTTCCCCTCGCTGCAGATTTGTGATTCAAACTGGGCTGAGGGACCTAAACCCCTCTATCTCATCAGCAAACATACAGATGTATAATCTGCTCTTTCTTTCCATGCCATTCTCATGCATGCTAATGATCGCTGTTGGCCCCTCTTTTCTCTCAGAGCTCACTGCTTTGGAGCTTTGAAACACAACCTGGCAGTGAGTCGGGGTTTTCAGAAGCCGCATCACACTCCATTTTGTTCTGATTCTACCGTGTACAAAGAACAGTGATGCTGCTTGGTCTATGATGTTTCACCTCATGGCAGCTTGGCAGCACCATTCAAGTCATTAAACTGAACATTTTAATTCACACCCTCCACTTGTCCTATTTACAATCAGTTGCCAGAAACTATCAGAATGTTTTGCGGGAATAACTAAATAAAATTTGTTAAAAATGTTTGGGCAGTTTGGATTACTTGTCCCAGCTGGGGTCATGTTGTGTATCGTTTGGTTCAGAGCAAGAACAAAAATGGTTTGTACCATTAAGTTCAAGTTCAAGTTCAAATAGATTTTATTGTCATTCACATCTCATGTGATACATAAGGTGGAAAGAATTTGTATACACAGGGTCCCAGTTACAGCCAACAATAGCAATAGCAATAATCAGAACCTTTTTACAGAGGGATGAGACAAATAGGCCCACCCAAGTATCAAAAATTACCTTTAACATTGGATGCAAATTTTATAGCAGAACACTGTCCACACAACATTTTTAATTTTACAGAAAGCAGCAACAACAAAAGACATCTTCATTCATGCGCAATAATCCAGGTAGATAAATATCTAACAAAGTTGAGTCAGGTCCTCTGGACGGTTTCTTTTTGTTGAAATGTTTCATCTTTTATCAAAAAGACTTCATCAGTCTGAGGAGCTGCAACAAACTCAGTCTTATAAATAGCAACATCACTTTCTAATGTAACGGTGCTATTTATAAGACTGAGTTTGTTGTGTCTCTTCAGACTGATGAAGTCTTTTTGATAAAAGATTAAATGTTTCAACAAAAAGAAAACGTCCAGAGGACCTGACTCAAATTTGTTGGAACAACAAAAAAAAAAAAAAAAAAAAAAAAAAAAAAAAAAAAAAAAAAAAAAAAAAAAAAAAAAAAAAAAAAAAAAAAAAAAAAAAAAAAAAAAACTCAAAATCTTTTACTGTTTTTTTTGTCAGTACAGTGTTCACAAGAAAATATGAAGACCCGATCAATTCAGCCATAATAAAATTGAAAAACATGTTTATGCTTCAGTTATGGAGACAAATAATCAATGTTTTGAGTTTACTTACAAAAATCACATGGTTTTAACCAAAGACTGTCACAATAATGACATGCCTGATGCTTCATTATCATCATGTGCTTGCCTGTGTATGTGTGTGTGGGGGGAGGAGGGGGTCTTTGTATTTTTTAATTTTTTAATTTTTTTTTTTACCTTGTAAGGCCCATTTTTCCAACATATACTACATTGTGAGGACCAACAGCTCCTTAAGAGGCCCAAAGCCCAGGCCCCATATTGGTGGATTAGGGGTTAGGTTTACGGAGACTATAGAAATGAATGAAAAATTTATGGATGTCAAATCAAAGTCCCTGTAAAGATAGAAAACTATGTGTGTATGTGTGTGTTACCAAATTATCTTATAAAAACCACTGGACAGGTTTTGATGAAACCTGTTGAATACAATAATTAGATGCATGTTTATAGCTGATTGCCTTTTTGGGGATAAACTGAATAAAAATTGCTGCCACAGCCAACAGTCCATACTCAAAATAATAATAATAATAATGATTGGAAAGAAAAATGGATGTTCCAAAGTGGCTATGAATAGGATTACAGATATATTTTTTCATTTTGAATAGTTTCTGGGTAGCCTCTATTTGAAGACAGCTGAGGTGCTTTGACAGTCTGACTCTGGGTGAGCTATTTATTTTTGGATTGCTCGTCAGATTTGTTCGTGCTTTGGGTCTGTGGATCTGGGTCAATAATGGATCATATGTGGTGACCTAAAAAGGTCAAGATAAAGACCTGGCTCAGCTGTTGTAGTTAGACTGATGCCAGGGTACTGTGATGATGTAATCATGTTGTAGCACATCAAGTTATGTCCTCTGGTCTATTTATATGGAGCAGATTTCAGAGCCTGCTTCATCTGCACATATAGACCCATTTCATCTTGATGCCACGAGCACCAGCTGTCTTGGTTTCCTATTGGTTGGCAAAATATCCCCAATGCTGAAATGGAGAGTGTGAAATGAGGAAAAACTGATTTGAAGTGATTGTAAACAACAAAAATGCTGTCAAGTTGTTCACAAGTGTGCACACAAAAGGTTCTGAAAAACTCAGGTGTTGATTTTCATAGATGCTCTTTTAATGACAAAAAGCAAAGACGTCTGTCAGAGCCATTAGCTGCATCATTGCAAAAGTGGGAGCCTCCAATTAACAATAGAGTGTGCACTTTTTTTTTATCTTACTAAAGGTACATTTTCATTTGTGTATTTACAAAAAGCAGTTTACTTTTAGTGTTAATGCATTATCAGCAGTGCCCACTGTGTAACGTACAGAACGAAAGAAGGCATTTTTATTATTAAACAAAATCAAAATGAGCTAGTCTTTACCTCATTCTAAAATTATTAAGTCCAACTTCCAGGGAACAAAAATATTTAACAAAGTCCATCATTGCTTATTTAAAATTGGAAAACCGGTGTGTAAAAAAATTTAAGTCAACCTCATGAATCTGGAGCTTGTAGAACTTCCTATTGGTCACTTTTTTTAACAACATTGCTTCAGTTCATTGAGGTTTGCAGACATTTGTTTCTACTCGACTCTCAAGTTCCCACAACAGCATTTCAATCAGGCTGAAGGTCTGGACTTTGACTGTCTGCTATACAGCACATTGACCCTTTTCTTTTACAGTAGTTTTATTGTAGCTGATGGCATGATTAGCTGCTCTGCCCTTACATTTGACCTTACAATCCTTTGGTCTACAGAGGAGTTCACCGTGGACTCAATGATTGAAAGGTATCTACATTCTGCAGCTGCAAAATGAGCCCAAATAATTACCCATCCACCAATGCAATTAAATTCAGTTCAGTTTATTTATATAGCACTAAGGCAAAGCAGAAGTTAACTCAGATTGTGCTGAATCTTCTCTTCGTCAGTATCCCATCCTAAGCAAGCACAAAGGCAATAGTGGAAAAGAAAAACTCCCTTTCAACAGGAAGAAACCTCCAGTAGAACCAGGCTCAGGACAAATGGCCCTCTGCTTCAACCAGTGTGCTGATACGCTATTGTTTTTTTTTTTTTTTTTTTTTTTTTTTGGTACATCAAGTTCTGACACCTCCATTTTGGTCTTATGTGTCCAAATTGCTTTCAT
>JARVLU010000489.1:16852915-16886675 GCA_031762415.1 Simpsonichthys santanae
GTATATATATATATATATATATATATACTGTATATATATATATATACTGTATATATGTGTGTGTGTGTGTGTGTGAATGCTTCAAAAGCATTCACACAATCACATTAGAAATACGAAAAAACATTGTTGATTTTTGCCAAAATTAAGCAAAAATTTAATGTTGGAGTCATTCTCATCAATACTCCGAGTGTGACTTCTCACAATATTTTAGAAAATGTGCATGTCTGCTAACATTTGCACATTCCTCGTTGTATCCACACCAGAACTGATTCTGCTCTAAACACCAAAGTCTATAAAATGAATGTAAATTATGTACTCCTATACTGATGTCCTGAATGTATTGTTGTTCAGTTTTGCATGGTGCACTGTAAAATTCTGAAAGGCAATAAAGTTGATAAAGTTTCATTTTACTTTTTTATGTAGATCTCAAAGGGGCACTATAACCTTGTCTTTATTCAGCCTAAGGTGATATTAGTTTCAGGCGCTGGTATGAGAGATGATGGAATAAACCTAATGTTTTCACATCATTGACATGTCTTCAAATGTAGACAACAAAGGCCTACATTTATCAGAATTTTTTACTAGTTGCCTTTTTCTTGTGCAATTAGATCCCACAAGCCAGCTGTACTGACAACTGTGTGCATTTTATAACCCATCTCATCTTTAAACTGTCCCTCCATGACATTTCTGTGACCTACTTTTCATAGAAACCAAAGTTGCTGGAAATAGTACAGCTAATTATATTGACTTCCTTCAGTTGACAGCTTGTGGACCTTCCCTTTGTCCACCGAAACAAGTTTCAGACTTTCTAATGAAGCGCAGATGGCCGTCTCTGCACTCCATAACCTAGAATTTGTGCGTGAGGTGATTTGTGAAGTATAACTTTTATATCCCCTCCTGGCCCCCACCATCCCTGGTTTTACAGTGCATTTGCAATGCGGCTCCTGCGGTCTGCAGAAATGCCAGTCACATCCCCCTTGTATTTGTTGACAACAAGACAGGTACACACTCATCAAAAAAGAATGTGCATCCAGCTTTCATACGCTGCAGGAATCCTTCAAGTTGTGTCTCATAAACTGCTGAATCTGTTCAAACTGACGGGGCCTGGTTCATCTTGAAAACAAACTACAGGCCAAAAAGTGAAAGGTTGCGTTTGCATTCATATGAGACAGCCCAAGTAAACAAAGTAAAGCAGCACATCAGCCTTACCGTGTGAATCCTTATGAAGCATTCACACTGTTGAGATCCATTTTTCTTCTGTATGTTTTCATACAGAACAATCATCTCGTTCCCAAATTTTTGTGCTATTTTCAACAAATCTTATATTGAAAATGATCAGCTCGTTCAGAAGTGTGCTATAACTTTTGGTATTGGTGCAACTTTGGCTTTTTGAAATATTTAGCATTTTTTACCAAATTTTTCTCACAGAAAATGAATTGAGCTCATTTTTCATCAGATCTTTAGAACTGTTTACAACCTTTTACTGCTCCTTTCACATTTTGTTCTGGTTCAGCTTCCTTGTGCAAATTTAAACCTTTAGTCATCTACTTTCAGCTAACTGCAGCTGCTTTTTAAGCCATCTTGTGCTCCTTCAATATTTTTCCAACTAAGGTACAACATTTGTGCTTCTTCTAACTTCTTTCTGCTGATCTCAATTTATCACGTTTCTTTGAGATTATTTCTGCAAGTTTCAGCTTTTTCTGCTATTTTAGCTACTATTTAGCTGTTTTATGCTAACTTCAGCTTATTCAGTTAATTGGTGCTGAGATGGTGTATAGGCAGTGCAGCCGGCTCAGGACCCAAAAGTTCCAGGTTCAATCCCCGGTCACTGCATACCTCGTGGTGCCTCTGGGCAGCACACCTCATCCCCAAAATACCCCCCCGGGCAATAACTGCCCACTGCACCACCCGGTGGTGGATGGGTTAAATGCAGAGACTAATTCTGGCATTGTATGGAAACATACAGTGATGACATTGTGTGACATTATTGTTATTAATATTTTCACTTTTTTTTTTTAACTCATTTCAACTTTTTTCAACCCAATTCAGCAAAACGTCCTCTCTCCACTTCCTTCTGGTAATTTAAGCTTCTTTCTGACTTTTCAGCTAATTTTCTGCCTTTTTTTTAAACTAATTTCAGCTTTTTTCAGACAATACCCAGTTCATTTAGCTTTGCTTCTCCTAGTTTCAACTTTTTCTGCTCTTTCAGCTACTATTTAACTTTTTTATGCTAATTTTAACTTTTTTGGCTAATTCCACTTCTTATTTTTTATTTTATTTTATTATTATTATTAGTTCAGTTCAGTTCTTTCTGCTCCCTTCTGGTAGTTTAAGCTTCTTTTTGCCTTTTCAACTACTCTTAGCTATTTTTTAAGCTAATTTCTTATTTTGTGCTAATTTCTGCCTATTTAAACCTTATTCTGAAAAAAAGTGCTCTTTCTGCTTTTTTCTGCTAATTTATTTGTTATTCCATTTCAGCTACGTTTCAGCATATTTTTTAAAGTTACTTTTAGCTGTTTTTCTGTAAGTCTTCAGCAATAAGCATTCACACTGCATTTTCACTGGAAATGTATAATTTTTCTAGATGCTGATGAGTTTAATAATTCTTATTAACAAATCGTTATTGAACAAATTGTTTTAAGCAGATCATTTAAGCGTCTTTCAAAATTTAGTGAATTTGTAATTCACCTTCATGAAGGGATTTATCTGATTCTGTTTGTTTTATTTGCTATTTTTAACAACCATCTGCAGTGCTGCATATGAAGACTCGCTGGCTATATTTAAAATCAATAACTCATGACCACACCAATATCCTCCTGAGCAATATGAGTAATTTTTGGCGCTCATGTCAATATTGAGCTTTAGGCTGTCATAAACGCTCTCATCTTGTAGATCTGTTTGTTTTTAAGAACTGGCTTCGATCAAAATGTAGAATCATAGTCGTGGGTTTTCATTTTTTATGATTTTTGTTTTCCCTCAAAGTATTTCCCTGTTTCAGTTGAATACAGATGGTAAAATGGAAAATTAATTTTCAAGATGAATGCTGGTCCCACTTTAATCATGGGTCCCTACTTTGTGACCCACTTAATCTGTTTATTCTTGCACTATTTCCAGCTGCTAATATTCATTTCATATTAAGATTTATGTGCCTGTTCCACCCATAAAAAAACATAACTGCACATGAAATCACACAACTTTTTATATAAACATTTTTTAGCTTTCAAAATAAGAAGTGTGCTGTGATATTCTTAAACTTATTTTACTTCTATGGAGTAAGATTGTGTGAATTTTAAATAAGAATCTGTGTATTTGTGATCTAGATTTTCTGACAGCAGTTATGAGCTTTGTGGAAATGTTCTTTCATCTTAAATTAATTTGAAGGGAAAAAAAGGATTTTTTTATTATTTATTTTTTAGTTTTGTGGGAAAGTATGAAAAACAATATTGTACCTGTTGTAAAGAGCGCTTCAAATAAAGTTAATTTGGAAGAAATAGTTTAATCTGTTCTGATCACTGAATTGATTATTAGTCTGAGCAGAGATGATCAAAGTGAATATTCATGTTTGCAATCCTTTAATCAGGAATAAAACTTTTTGCAGATTCTACATTGAAGCGTTGTGTTTGTACAACCTTGGAGAACCATCATCAGAATTAAATTGAAAATTAAAGGCTAAACAGCCGAAGCCACGCTGGAAACAACTTCCACCTCCAGCTGAAGCGAAATGGATCAACTGTGGGAGATCAGGCTGTAAAAGAACAGAACATCTTCAGATTATGAGCATGAGAGTAGATCAGTCACGCTTCAAACCTGAACAGCAGTCTGTGGAAGGAGAAACATTCGAGCAGGAATTGATTCAAATACCAGCAAATTCTGGAAACAAACATCACAACGTGTGTAAAATGGTTGATGGTGAAAGAAGATTGCTTCTGCAACAGGATAATACCCACAAACACACATCAAGGGGAAATTGTGGATAGACATAACAAAGAGCAATGAATGGAAGCCAAGACAAGTTCCTCATGAGAAATAAAATCTATTCAGAAAGAAAATGCTGTGAATTTCCCAAGAGCGAGGTTTCAAAACCTCCTAGATGGGAATGAAAGTCATTTATAAATTGTTGGAGGTGTTAAATGGGCTTCAATGGAGTAATGTTACTGCAGGCTGCTCAAACTTTTAGTCTAAATGATTAAATACTTCAAAAACTAGTGTTCCTAGTCCCTAAAATTATGTAACAAATTTAACTAAAGGTTGTTTTTTTTAACTTTATTTTATATTTATTTATTTTTTTCAATCAGGTTATCTTTTGCTCAGAGCAGGCAATTATCATCCCAACAATTTATTATTTTGTTCTGTGAAAAAATGTCATGTATTTGCTCACGCTAACTTTAAACCAGAAAGAGATTGAAAACAAACAACAACCAGATTTTAGAAAGCTGCCGTTGTCAAATGGATTTACTTTCATTGTATTCTGGGTCAGACACAAACACAACAGGCAATATTGTTTGTTTTTTGATTGTTTTTAAAGTCAAGAAAGAAGCACCTCCTGCACTTCTGTACTGATTAATATTAATTCATAACAGACACTCTGACTTTTCTTTTGCCTCTAGGTTGCTCTCAGATGAGAGCTATCAAGGTTTCTCTATCCAAATGATTGCAGCAAGCTAAAAATATTTGCCTTCAGCTTTTTGTTTTTGACTTATGACTGCAAGAGATGAAAATTGGAGCTCGTGGTGATTTGATTAAACAGTCAGATGATATAAAAGTTATGAAGAAAACTGCAAATGAAAGACACCAAGAAATATAGGCTATATTAAAAAAACAGAACAAAGAAAAAAAAGAGTGCAAAATAAAATAAAAGGGAAGGAGGAGCACAAAGAAAATGAGAAGTAGTGAGATCTGTGGAGTGGAATAATAAAAACAATCTGACAGAACATCAGCAAAACCAACGAGAAGATGAAATGAGTGATGAGGGATTAAAGTCAGAGGTGGATGGGTGGAGAGAAATACTAAAAAAAACATACTAAAAGGTGCATCATGACAATAAGCTGCTGAGTGAAACAAAAAGAGACCAAAAACAACAAAACAAAATCATGTCAACAAGGCCCACGGTTCTGTTATTTACAGAAATCTTCTCAACTGTAACCAAAAAGCCTGTTTGAATAAATAAAACTGCTGGGAAATTTTTTTAAAGACTTTACTGTTAGGTTTTTTTTTTTTTTTTTTTTTTTTTTTTTTTTTTTTGTCCAAAGTCAGACCTGTGGACAGAATTTGTTTTAGTGTTTAGTGATGCTGCAGGGCGCATCTTAAAGCATGCCTTTTTATCAGTCTGAAAAGATATCTGCACAGGAAATAAACAGTTTTTCTGTTTATTACTGTTTTTTTTTTTTTTTCTTTTTACATTTTATTGGTAGATGTAACTGGAACCCTTTGTACACAATTTTGTTCCACCGCATGTAGCACATTGGGGTGCAAATGACAAATAAAGAAACTCTGACTGAAACAGTTTCTCACAACTGCAAAATAGTCTGGTTGTGTCACTTCCGTGACAAAAAAAAAATCTGTCCAGAAACACGATCTGTACCATGCGCCCGTACTCTGGGCGCAGGAGTGGTGCGCCCAGAATCTTCCCATCTCTTGTATTGGAAGGGGAGCTAACTGCACATGTATAACTTTTAACAAGAGTCTATGGGCAAAGATTCTTGCGCCTCCAGGGCAGAAATATGTCATAAATTAGAGACGTTTTTGAAATAAATAACTTTACTCATCATTAACTATAAAATATTTATATTATGCTACAAAAATATATACAAATACATGTACTGTATTTAAATATTTTATTTCATTATTTCATTTTTTAATGTCTTAAGGTAACATGTTAAGTGGTGTGAGTGGTGGGGCGGTGCCCTAGTGCCCGCTACTGACCAGCCACCACTGTCCTAGATACTTTTTTTCATGTTGTCACTCCTTTTTCCATATTGCTGAAAGACAAAGGTGATCAAATTGCCTTTATTGGTTGTACCTTTACAACCATTGGCATCATAAGCATTTGTAACGTGTGGGGATTTTTTTTGGGGGGGACGCATGTCCCCATCACATATAATTGTTGTGATGCCAATCTCTACAACTGATGTTTCCATGAAGTCAGTTCAATTCAAATACCATTAGTCAACACAAAAGTTGGTATAAGAGCAAAAACTTTACATTGTAGTAGGTGAGAGGTTGAGAGTTATCCATAACATATAGTCTGTGATTTATATCTTGCACTATTGCACAGGATATTGCCTAATGTTAATTTTAAGGTTCCATCTTTGTCATCTCTCAACAGAAGATCATTTTGGTCTACACCTGTGGTATGAAAGGAGGTGGGAGATATGCAATTCTTCCAACATTGCAGGACCTTTCATTCAATTCTGTGTTCACATTATTACCCTGCTCACAGCCTTGGAGCAGAGATAAAATTTGGTGTTTTGATGCTCATGCACAGTGATTACAGGGAATATTGCCAGGACATGCAGATGCACAGCCAGTCATACATAAGAGGTGGCTTCAAACCTGCCCGCCTACCCATCGTTCTCCCTCTGAAGATGACAGCAGCCTTGTATTCTGCACTGCCAAGCTTCTCACTCATTTTTATCAGTCTGGAAAGGTATCAGCATGGAAACAAATGATTCTTCACAACAAATTAAACGGTGCTTTTTTTTTCTGCTGAATTCGCTCGCTGTCTCATGCTGTCGCTTCAGCCTTTTGACGGCAGTTTGGGCACAAATTAATGACACCGGTGAGGCCCCTCCAGACACCACAGAGGTTCAGTGACTCGTCTTTAAACATTCATGTGTTCCCGAAACAATTTTCTCTGTCTAATCTGAAAAACTTTAGCAGCGGTGTAAATTATGCATTAGCAGGTCATCTGCCTGTGAAAGGCAGGTTGTGGAAAAAGAAAGATCAGTCGTGATAGACACAAACACCTCAGCACATAAACACAAAGTCTCTGTTTGGCATAAAACAGTAGCAGAACTAACTGCAACTAGAAAAAAATCCACTAGTAATAATAATAATAATAATAATAAAACTGCAGATTCTGTTCCCTAAGCGGAAAATCTTCTTCCAGAAATCTCATCCTCAATATGTGCAAAATATGGTTTCGTTGACATATCATCCGTCACTTAGGTGAAATTATTCCTTTTACGCTGTCTGTACTAATATGAATCATAAATAATTTATTTTGTCTGGTTTATCATGAGTGCCCTTTTCATGTGAGAAGGGATTATTCATCTAAATTTCATAATATGCTAAACTAATGCATAAAGTGGGACAATTTACATAAAGATTTTTGATTTGTCTTTATCGGGTCCATCTTTCACAACTTTTACTGTCTTTTTGTCACTTAAAAAGATAGTTCAAACTTTTTGTAGCACTTTGCTGTGGGGACACGTCCCTGCAGCTTATGACAACAGGCTTTTATTAATAATAGCTTTAATAAAAGTGTTATTGACAAATTCAGTTAGGCAAAATTAAGTTTTTTCTGACAGGCTCTATCTAAAATTGTCAGAGAGGGTTTTATATATAAAAAAGCTTATTAGTATAAGAAATAACAAGGACTGGAAAGCTGTATGTCAAATGTGTCAAATCTACCCTCACTGATGGTACTATAAAAAAACTTTGGCACATTTTCATATAAAATATTCAGATTTTTGTGCTGCTGATTGGCCTCATCACCCTTATGTTTATTCTTTTAGAAAACACTTGAATGCATTGAAGAAGAAAAAATAATCCAGATGAAGAAATTATGCTTCTTGGCTTTGGCTTTTTTTTTTTTTTTTTTTTTCTGGGCTTAATGCTGTTCAGGTCAGTGTGCGACACGTTGGGCAGTGTGCCACGCTTGTCCAGGTGACTGAGAGGTTAGTATCTCTGGCGCAGCCTGGCAAGTGGATGTGTTACAGTGCTGATAAGAGCTATACCTGCGACGCCCTCTGCACTTTGAGTTGATAAAGGGGATGTTTGTGTTGCCTGCTGGACAACAAGGAGTTATGTTTGGCGTTTTTTTTTTTTTTTTTTTTTCTGTGTTTTTTGCAGCAAGGACAAATAAGTGAAATCAGCAAGTGCACCAAAGCACAGATATTGCATCAGAGCTGTCACTCTGTCAAGAAAAACATTTACAAGCAAAGACTCTAAGAAAAATCATGGTATCATAGAACCCCTTCAGTTTCTTCTTACTCCCAATAAATTGTAATATCACCCACTGTCGAATGACAAAGAGACAATAATATTTTTGCCCATATTTGTGTGTTTGCTTTTTATCTCAATATCTCATGAAAGACTATACAAAATTTAATGAGACTTGCAGAAAGTAATGATTAGCTGTACATTAGTTCCTCGAATATTGCAGGGGTTACGTTCCACACACCCCTGAGTACACAGCTGCAAAATTTTATATGGGTACTCACCAGCCTTGGTCCAGTTCTGGTCTTGTTCTGATTAGCTCTCTGCAGCCGTTGAGCACCAGATGCTTTTGGAGAGAGCTGGGCCTTCTGAGAGCCGGCACAAAAGCACGCAATGGTCCCAGTCGAGTCCAAATAGTCCAGAGGGAAATGGATGAAAAAAGTCCCAAGTGAGTGCTGGGGAAGACACCAGACCTCCAAGCAACGCCTCCGTGCTTGAGAGGCTCCCTGAGCCAGCAAGCAGCACTCAGGTTGACCGATGAGGCTGGACGTAGTCCTGGTTCAACTCTCGGTTGGTTCCGTATGGCTCTCTGCATCCACTGAGCACTGAAGTCACTATGAAGAAGAACCAAACTTTTTACTCAGGTTCAGATTGCATCAAAACTTTCTCTCCGTTTCAGCAAAAAGCAACGTCCAGAAGCACCGTTGCCTTCTGGGTAGTGTAGTTCTTTGAATGGCGTTACAGTACAAGCTTAGTGAAAGAAAACTACAAGAACGCAGTGGCCGGAAGCACTGTTGGCTTGTGGGTAGTGTAGTTGTTTTGATTGGCCTTACAGTATGGCTTATTGAAAGAAAACTACAAAATAGCGGCGCTTGTCTGAAGGTTTTTTTTTTTTTTATCTCGTACCGTCTAAATCACATGAGTAATATTAAAGTTCACAATTGTTGAGAAAACATTAAAGAGTGATTCTGCAAAAGTCGAACCTCAAAGTTGCGAGGGACTACTGTACATCTACAGCTAATTAACTTGTTTTTTACTAACCTACAACGTAAGCTGGTAGTAGCTGAGGCAGATTTCCAACCAATATTCAGAGTGAGCTAAAATTTTGCAAACTCTTTGTTTAAAATTTGGTCTTTAACAATTTGCAGTTAATGCTGTTTGTCTGTTAGAATAATATCTCACGAAACACTCGAAAACATTTTTCAACTCAGGAAATAACCAGTGGACGTCTATAACTGATTAACTTTTGGGTTTAATCCAATTCAAGATGGCTGCTGAACTTCCTAATCTCTTACCTGGAAAGAGGTGGGCAATGCGTTCCATTGAGGAACTCTAGCCTGTTTCAGCTTAAAACCCAACTTTTGACGAGGTCACCCTGGTTCAGTCTAAATGCTTTTATTTTCACCTTTCGTCCATCTTCTTTTGTAATTATTATTTTTTTTAATCTCTACACTGATGCACTGCAATAAAAGCTCACAAAATTTCTGCTTCCACGTCATTCTCTCACAAATTCCTCTGCACCTGCTGCAAATGTTTTTTATCATTTTTTTATGCAATGTTGTTCTTCTCCTCTGGTCTGTCAAGGCCAGAACGCAGCTCACTCCAGCTCAGTCAGGTGCATAGGAAATCACTGTGGTGGGTGTTAAATATGCAGAACTAAATTTACATAATTCTTTCATTTGCTATCACCTGTGCTGCCCCTCTGAATAAAGATACCTGAAGTACAGCCTATAGTTGCCATGACAACCCCGCTCTAATTCTAAGAGATTTTTCAACATGCATCACTGCCATCGTGGTGTTTGTCATTAACATAATGAGTGTTTAAAAAAAAAGAAAAAAACAAATCTTTATAATTTCTTTTTACTTTTAAAGTAAAGAGTATTATGTTTTAAAAAGCATCAAAGTCTTGCAGAGAGACATTTGGAATCAAAGCAGAATAGTGCTTTAAAGCTGCATTAATCTTTTAGTGTGTGTGTCATCAGCTGTTCTGTCTAAAGGCTTTGCGAAACATATTTATAGATCTGGTATATTTATACAGCTGGCAGACGTGCTGCATTAACATGTATTAGAAAATAGTGTTTCTTGTCAAAAATGGTTAAAAGTAAGCAAAAAACAAATAGTATTTTTTTTAGCTTGTTTGTCATCGCTACCAAGAAAGTGTCAGGTTCTTAAGGGAGGCATATGATAAAAAAATGTTCCTTTAACTGAGCTTACAAGCATTTTGTGTCTACAGTCACAACCATATTTGAACTTTTTTTTTTAATCAAGGCTTGAAGAAAGGATGAATTTAATATCGTCAATGTTGAAACAATAGTTTCAGGTAAAAACCTTGTGCAATGAGGAACGCTCAAATTATTTGTCAACTATAGAAGTAGCAGCTCCTAATTTAACGGGTAGATAGGATGAGTAGACAAACACTGAACGCTCAATATTGAAGCTAATATGTGAGTAGAAATGCTGCATTAACCTTATTTACGGTTTCTCAGCTTTTGTTTCTAAAGTTACTCTTTCAATATTCCTGACCGTTTTTTTTAATTGAGATATCCAACCAGATCATATCATAGAGAAAAAATTTAGTTGAGGTTCTTTTATGTTTGTTATCAAATTGACTAAAATTATTCTTCTCAAACTGAATTTGTTTTGAGTTTTTATAATGTTAAAAAGACACAGTCTTAAGGGGATAGAGCAGAAAATGATTTAAATGTGCCACGTCCCTTACGATCAATAAAAAATAAAAGGTTTGAAGACAAACTTTATGTGAGAGTTTTGGTTATTGTAAAGCTTTTCTGTTTTGACTAAAGTATTCAATTCAAATCACTTTATTTATCTAGTGGCAAATCACAACAGAAGACATATCAGGGCACAGAACAGAAACATTCACATATATAAAAAGCAAGTTAATAACGTTATTTATCTAAGGAGTCAACAGATTGCTTTAAGTTTTCACTTTGTCACAGTTTCCCATCTTAAGCAAGCACAGAGGCAACAGTGGAAAGGAAAAACTCCCTCAGGAGGACCAGCAGAAACAACTCAGGACAAGTGGCCATCTGCTTCGACCGGCTGGGTTTGAGAGCAACAGGAAAAAGAAAACTGATACACAATGACAGGTCCAGGATGAAGACTGTTGGGTTTTTCTGTAGGAGGAAAGATAAAAAGACAAATCACATGTTAAGAAAGAATACTTACAAATACGCACTATTCATTTGTATGTATTTGTAACTGTTCATTTGATGACATGAGGTCAATTTGCCTGATAACTCAAAGATCTTCTTCCTATTCTGCTTTTGGAAACTCTAGGAACTGCAAGTAAACCTGTAGTCTGAGAGCAAAGTGCTCTGTTTGGAAAATATGGAACAAAAAGATCTGTAATATAAGATGGAGCTAGGTTGTTGAGGGCTTTGTTATTTTTCAAGCGTTGAAGCATGTGACAGACGTTTCATCACAGCCTCAAGATCTCACATTCTGATTAGTTTTAACCCCAGAATAGACAAATTGGCAAATAGAATCCAACACACAGACAAAAAGGCAATTATAATTTATCATTAGGAGTTGTATTTACACAGGAGTATCATCTGAAAGGAAAAGGGACACATTGTACGTATAAGGACCTGTCGGAAACCAGAGGCCTTCTTTGTCTTATAGGTTTTGAAGTGAAGACCAGCTTGTGGAGATCCCAGGTGAGTGGTGATACAGGTATGCAGTTTGTAGGAGAGTGGCAGGAGAACGTGTCCAGTGTCAAGGGGTATAGTTGCTCACAGGTGATACCAGAGGATCAGAAGGTAGGTGGTTCCAGGGCTCTTCACAAGAGGCAATCATCGGGAGACGCGAAGGAAGCTGAGTTTTCATAAGGAGTAAAACCCAAACCGGTCTGGACTCGAGAAAACACAAAGAATAAAACACAGTTTGGTAACTCAAGGAAACCCAGTCACTTGCAGCAGTGGCCAGTTACCCCGAGGCTTCAATGATCCAGTGTCGAACTGCCCTCCCAGAGGAGCTTAAGATCATCTATCCTCATCAGAACTGGATTAGGAGCAGGTGTGAGAGAGTGGCTCTGCCCTGCCACTCAGGAGCCGCAGAATCTAGGTAACAGCACAAACTAACAGAACCTCCACAAGAATTCATATCCACTGTAAAGAAAACAACATTTCCATAAATCTTGCTCTCATGAATCTAACTGAGTATGAGACTCTATGAGGCAGTCGTTGGAAGTCAGAACTTTCTTTACATTTATTGGTTTATTTAAGGTTCAAGGTTATTTATTGTCATTTGCATCACATGTGGTACATGGGGTGGAACGAAACTGTGTACTCAAGGTCCCAGTTACACCCAAAAATAGAAAAAATGCAAAGTATTAAAAGAAACTGTATATAAGGATCTAAGATATACACTAAACAATAATAATGTGAAATAATATGTTACAGTATATAAAACAGCAGCCTGAACATGAGTCTGTAGTGAGCAGATGAGTATGAATACAGCAGCATGAAGGCAAGAGATTAGGGCCAGTGTACATCAATGACCATTAAATTATTGTAAATAAACCATCCATCCATTAGCTTTGCCCACTTCTTCTTTTCTAATAATTGTCCAAATGTCCACATTTATTTTATTATTATTAATTTAATGGCTAATTTAATTAGCTCGTTTTTGGGGCAGGTATGCAAATTGCTTTTAAACCATCACTTAATTTTTTTTTAAGTTTCTTGTATTTGAACTGTGCGTTGTTGAACTAATCAAAGTCTGCACACGACATCAACAGATGTCTCTTTTGGGTTTCTTTGAATACACAGGCTTTTTAACGCTGTATCATTTAAATTGGCCTACTTATATGAAATTGCTCACATGTTTATCAAATAAGTTTTAAAGTGTAATGTGTTGCTCAATAAGTATAAATATGTAGAGAAATATAATACTAAACTATAGGTCTGATGACCTCAGTATAAAAGGTTTAGCATCTTATGGCTACTTTTTTTGGGTAAATGTTACCACAGTTTGAACGTCAGAGTTGCAGCTTTCATGTGCATTAAAATGTTTTATGTTTATCCAAATTAGCTTTATTTATAACCCATATTAGCATCTTGCAAAAACAATCACTGATATTCACTTTATGAGGTTTAGTTTACATTAAGGCCATCAATCTTGAGATCTTGGTTTGTGCTGAATTATCTGTAGTTTGCATCTATTAATCTGACCATTAGCAGCTCTGAGAGCCTCCTATTAATTTCCACAAAGCTCATTTGCACCGACTGGCATGCCACGTTAATCAAATGCAGTAGTCCTTCGTTTATTGCGGTGGATCTGTACCCTGAAGCCCTGCGATAAGTGAAAAACTGCCAAGTAGGAATAGTAGTACAAGTAGTAAGTAATAGTTTATAACCCTTCCCACACTTGCAATATTCTAAACAATGTTTCTAAACTCTAAATGCTCTAAAAAAGCACAGAATGTCATGATTTCAGCTCCCGCTTGGCCATGCCCACTTTTCCGCTCTGCATGGAGAACAGCTGATCAGCTGCAGCAGGAAGTTTATCCTGCAGTATGGGCTGCATAAAAGGTGCAGCAGGTGCTAAATAATTTAAAATAATTCATTTTAAATAAAAATTCCGTGCCAATCGTGCGGCTCATCCATCAATCAACCAATTGTGTGTCATGTCCAATTTTATTTTGAAAAAACCACGCTAGAATGAGTCCACGATAAATGAACAGTGAAGTAGCGAGTAACTAATGTGCTTTCCCATTCAAAATGTCTGTTGTCAACGATGGGACGTATGGCCATTTTGAGGTTGATTTTCAGTGGGTAAATTGTTTGAATTCATAGTAAAATTCTAATATACAAATGTATAACACACATATATTGTATTTATACAGTATAATGTCAGTGATGTAAAGTCATGGCTTTGTAATAATCAGAAATCAAGAGCCAACCATTCTTTGAAGGACTCGAATCATCTTGTGTTTAGAAACGACAGACTTGTAGCTGTTTTGGTCAAACCTTGATGATGAGGGTGTGTGCAGTTTCACCCTCAGAGTATTGCTGTGCATGTCTCTCAGTTACATCACATTTTAGCTCATCATCAATTAAATGAAACAAGTTGGAGGCATTTTTGTGTTGGCCAATATCAACTGTAGAAGCCATCTTGAATTAGACTGATTCAAACGTTTTTAGTGCTTCAGTGTCTGTTTAGTGGTTCATGAGATATTTTACTAACAAACAAGGTTGACTCCAACAGTTATCATTAAGGTTTAAGCAGACATTTTGCACAATGAGTAGCACTTGAAGAATTGCATGTGTTGTGAATGACTTGGCTGCCACGACTCCAGATTTTATCTCATTATCTATAATTTTGACTGATTTCCATTTTAGTGTTATTTAAGATGTTGTCTATGGCGGCCATCTTGAATTGTGTAGACTACAAAAGTTATTCAGTTGTAGAGATGTATGTTCACTAAATACACTGTATATTTTTTTAATAAAACATTCAGTGGACATTGAGACCAATGTACAGACATACAAAAAAAATTCAGACTTTTCAGTGGTGGGAAACATAAATGTTTTTCTTTGAGATCTGGTCATTTATCGTAACAATTCCTCAAAGAAATGTTGAACAGGTTGAAGAAAAATTTGTGAATTTCTCAAAAAAAAAAAATTGTCCTTCTCGTTAGGTTACAGTGTCCCATTAAATCACAATCCCTTTTTGCATATCCACACTGACATTGCTTTTTATTTGATTTCCACGAAGTCAAGATTAAGAAAATCCTACTTTAATTGGCCTGTCTTAACACGTTTCAGGGGCGAAGTAAAAGACGGGGTAGATTCTGTAGTTACTCGGCAGAGATCTATTTTTGTTCACTCACCAATTAGGCTTTGAAACAGTCCTTCTTTTGCACATTGAATACAGGTTTGGGGGCCTCAGGGATTCACGTATTAGCTGCGTAAACAATGTTGTAGTCTGTCTGTTAACAGCTCAGCAATGTTAATGATGTGTGTGGCATCGTTAGAAGTTGCATGCATTGCTTTCTTTTTGTATGTAAAATGAATTGTGCACAAAAAGGCACATGCAGTGTGTCATAATTATCTCTCAGTTTTGTTTTAATAGGTGCCACAACTATGAGCGGGTTGAGCAAAACAGAGCAAACACTGTTATATTGTGTTGCACTGATGCCGTGGGTTTCAGCTCATGCCGGAATTCACTCTTTTCTCAGTTTTCTAACCTCTTGGCTTGGAAACACATTGAACAGAAAGAGCTGTTCACACAATGAGACTGCTGGCCCCCGCTGTACAGGTTGGGTAATGCACTGGTGTAGGTGGATGAAAGAACGTATACAGCTTCCTCTGCAACCTAAAGGCACAGAGAGGGAAGCATGCACTTATTTTTAAATGCCCGGATACATATTAAAACCAGACGCATCCCTTTTCAGCATATATCCACATGAATCATAAGAGACTAATATCAATTGAAATGAAAGTCAGCTTTTCTATTTACCTGAAAACAAGATGGAAGAAATGTTGTAAGATTATACAAGGCTTCATTAAGACTAAAGAGCTTATTTTAGAACCAGCCTAAGGTTGACTCATTGGAAGGTTTGACGTAAAATGAATGAATCACTGTGTAAAGCCACCAAACTCCATGACAGCTTCAATATCCCGTGCAACTGGATGCAAAGTGGTAAAAAAAAGAGTCGAGTATTGATACAAGCAGTTGTTTTGTTCCTTTTGAGCTGAGTGTTTGAGGCTGTAGATTTAAAAAAGGGAAAACAATAATTAATGGAGTCAAGCATCTCAGCGTAACCACATATTCTGTTCCTTCAAACAGCCTGTATAGATTTCAAAGTTTACCTCATTCAGTCATTCTGTCAGATGTGTCTGAAGATACGACTTCATTAGTGTTTCTGCTTGATAATAAACAGACTATGTGAAATAAACAGGGGACTGAGTTTATGAGTTTACCACAAACTTCCCTTTTTTGCTTCTACTACAAAATATCTGTTTTTATGTTTTCTTTTTTGAAGCGTGAAAGAAAGCAGATTCCTTCTTCGTCACAAATGACCTTGATATGCTTTGATTTATTAGGCACAATTTACATAGTTTCATGAAAACACAAAGGATTTTCTTTCTTTTTTTTTTTTTTTTTTTCATTCAATCAACCTTTATTTATGCAGGATAGTCTCGTTGAGTCACAAGGACTCATTTACAAAAGATACCTGTTCCAGATAGAACATATAAAGTACAGACAACAAAGCAGTAGACAATGACAACAATAAATTACAGTAAAAATGCAGTTAAAATAAGAGTAGTGTATAAAACAATAAATCAGGGTAAAACAGGGTGAAATACATATTTGCTTGGAAATTTCTGTTGACATTATCAAATAATTGAAACCCCTAAAGAGATTAAGGAGGACACCTTCAGTTCCTGTTGCAAGATGTTCCAGGTTGCAGGAGCTGAGTAGGAAAAGGCCTTTTTGCCAAGTTCAATCCTCACTGAGGGGACGCTGCAGGTAATGATGGTCTGAGATTCTTTTCAGTTTCTACTGGTTTTTTGTGGCAGCACTTCAGCATCACATACAGGCCTGGCATGGTTACTACAGCGTTTAGGTCAGTTTCTGCGTTAGAAATGCTATCGAATTTACAAATTTATTTTTGGAAAAGAAAAGTAAAGACATTTTGGGGTGTAAGACAGCCTTTCTGTATGATTGGGTCCCAAGTGCATGCCAGACATTGTAGTGGAATCATCATCCAAAGTGAAAGGGTCCTTATCTGTACAAAGTATTTAATGGAATTATACTTACGGAATACTGCAGGACAACAAGCTGAAATTTGCATTTATCAGTTTCTTTTGCTGGGTATGTTTAGAATGACTCAAAATTTAACTCCCATTGGCCTTTCATTATATCTGAATATGTAGTGTAATTTGCTTCCAGTAACCCCACTGAATTTTCTAGATTTCTCTGCTGTATGTAGTTGGGTTATTTCAGAGGAAACATGAACAGGACAGATCATAAAATCTCAAGTTAACAATGAACAAATGAGGCAGCACTAAAACATAAAACAGCTATACTGTTTTTTTTTTTTTTTTCTTTCAAAGATGCACCAAGGAGCTGTAAAAGCAACAGTTTTCACCATAAAGTTGGAGCCTTGCTTCTCACACAACCCTAAATAAAAGGGTGTCCAGATGTTTTTATGGTGTCCATCACTTCACTTAAAAAAAAAACCATTCATATCCACAACAAGATAATATCCAGTTCAATTTGAAAATGCCAGATATTAAGAAACAAGCTTTTATTCCTAAGTGCAACACAATAGCCATTCATCTACCGTATTTTTCATACTATAAGGTGCACCGGATTTTAAGGCTCATTAAGCAAAACTAAAACATTTTGACATATTTTTAAGCGCTGTGTACTACATCAAATTGGTTTGAGGTGAGTAAGCACAACCAGAATTAATATATAAGGCATACAGATTAATAATAATAATAATATTGTTTATGTATTTGTTGTCATTGTATGTTCACATGCAATGACGAAATTGGCTCTTTGCATTTAAGCCATACATCACCAGGTGGAGCAGTATAAGACTCACTGTTGATTTTTGAGAAAATTAAAGGATTTCAACTGTGCCTTATTGTCCAAAAAATATGGTAATTGTATTTTAGAATTACAGGTAATTGGCAAGACTGAGTATGCTGAACATAAAGGCTAAAGCAATCACATTAGAAGATTTAGGTTTTAGGATAATTTCTATAAAAACCTGCATATTAAATATTTTTGTTTCAAATGCTTCTAAAGCCGATTGTTATTTCCATGTTAGTCTTATTTCATCATCTGCCTCTTAATGTATCTTTAAGAAAAAAAAAATTGCAAAACAAACACATTATCTTAGCTCTTTCATTGAACAAACACTACCCAGTAAAAAATAGAAACTGTCCAAAGCTTATGTGACGTCACCTCCTTTTTGTTAGTTCTCTATTTGGCTCAAATGGTGCTTGACAACAGCTTCAGCGCATTGACTGGGTTGATGTTAAGCGCTTGGTTACTTAATGCCAAATCTTTATTTCTCCAGTGGAGTAGAAAGAAATGTGTTAATAAAAGCGGGACCTATTAAAAGACCAAATAACATTTCACAAAAAATTAACCTCGGGAAAGTCATAAAAGCAAATTACCAGTTGGTGATATATCCCTAGTTTACGGGGTAATCATTGATTGATTTGCATTAATTAACCAGCTAATTGACTTGTAGTAGCCATAGCTATTCTGAGCTGAGCATTTTTTATTTTTTTTACTTATTACTGACCTTTTTATAATGACGTGTGACATTTTTATGCCACGTTGTTTATGGTCTGAACTGAGATATAAAATTTAGGGATTTGACACAATTGCTTGCCATAAACCCTAAAAGTCAAATACAGTTTTCCTTGATTTTAACTACTCAGAACATTATGTTGACAGGTATATATATATTTTTTGCTGATGATTAAAGAATAATTAGCATATATATTACAGCACATAGCTTTAAATATTGTGTCTCTCATGCTGTAATTAAAAGGTAAGAAACTCAGATGGAACTAATGGTGTCATTTAACTCTTAAAAGTTAACTGTGTAAAGAAAGATGACTATTTTGTGCAGGGCAGCAAGGTAAAAATAGATCGCTTTAACAGCCTGTTAGCTGAATGCATTTAAAGTCCACATAAAGCAAATTTAATGATTTGCTTTAGACCCATTATAAAGTAAGAAACTGGTCTTATTTGTTTGCTCATGTATATTTTCTGTTGTCTGTGAGTTTTGAACCAATTTACTCTGTGAGGCAAAGTTAGTGAGCTCTATTTCAGGTAAACAAAGACAAACCAGAAACATTTTTTTTTACATTTATTGTCATTAATAAGTTTCTTCCCTGGTGCCTAGCCAGCTTTTTTTTGTTTGTTTGTTTTTCAATACAAACCAAAAGTGGTAATAAACCTCTGTTTTTATAACTTAAATACTGATGGTTCAGCTATGGGGAGGAAACGTAATAGTTCCAACCTGTAGTGACAGTAATAGACAGGGTTTTTTGCATCAGCTGTTTGGTTTGATAAAGTTAAGTGGTTCATAAAACTTATATAATATATTGTGAAGCATCCAAATGTGTTCATTATTTTCTTGAGCTATCAATTAACAAAAAGAATTTGACCTCACAAAGTTTAACCAACCCCTAATAATATAATCTTATACCAGCTAAAGTGCATTAGCATCAAGCTAAGACAAGTTAGCACAGTAAATGGGTTGTGATGTGGGAATAAAAGCTGACTGTGTGTGATGAGCACAAGTGGGTTTTATATTATTAGACATTTACGTAAATGTTAAAGGGAGTTTAAACTGGTTTCCAGTAGGGGTCCACTGATAAATCGGCCCTGATTTGCTTAATTTTGGGAGATAGGAGATTGGCTGATGATAAACATGATAAACCAATTTTACAGATTTTTTTTTTTTTTTTTTTTTTTTTTTTTTTTTTTTTTTGTGGTTTTAACAACAATTGCCTAAACTACATTTATATTTCAAAGCACTACCTCACGGCCAGTTAAAACAAGTTTGCATTGTTTCGAGGATATTGTTCAAGGGTATGTTTTTCAGTTAAATAATATTGGAAAATTGAAGGTGCATGGAGATTTTATAACACCTGACAGTGTCGCTTATAAAACAAAATCAGTATTGGCCAAAATCAGAATTGGCGGGTCAGACTTTATTGATCGGTGATCGGACAGAAAACTGAAATCGGTGCACCATAGTTTCCAGCATTTCAGTTAAACACAAAAAGTTGAATGAAACAAAAACGAGGTGGATTTTTTTAAATTTATTTCAGCACGTCATCACACAAATGTAGATACACTGCAATAATTCAGTGTACCATGAAAATTATATTTGTAGGTTGACTATTTACTAATTAAAGGAATTCACCTTTCATGCCAGAGTTTTAAACGAAGACCATCTAATGCTGAGAAGAGATGGAGTCATAGCTGTTTTCATCAAACCTTTTTTTAATGCACAACCTCGTGGTATTGTGAGATCTTATGAATGTTTTAGCAATCAAGGTAGTATATCATAGAGATAACTCTGCTGCTACCACACTACTGCTTGTATATTCGTTGTGTTTGCATTTATGGAATTTTGACCAAGTTGACCAGGGTCTAGTTCACAAATGAGGGAGAAATGGAGCAAGAGATCGATATGTGGATAGGTGCACTATTGGCAGTGAAGCGGACGCGTAACCGGGTTGTCGTGGTGAAGAGAGAGCTGAGTCAAAAGGCAAAGCTCTTAATTTACCAGTCAATCTACGTTCCCACCCTCATCTATGGTCATGAGCTTTGGGTTGTGACTGAAAGAACGAGATCTCGGATACAAGCGGATGAAATGAGTTTTCTCCACAGGGTGTCTGGGCTCTCTCTTAGAGATAGGGTGAGAAGCTCGGTCATCTGGGAGGGCCTCAGAGTAGAGTCGCTGCTTCTCCACGTTGAGAGGAGCCAGTTGAGGTGGGTCGGGCATCTGGTTAGGATGCCTCCTGAACGCCTCCCTGGTGAGGTGTTCCAGACATGTCCCACTGGGAGGAGACCCAGAGGAAAACCCGGGACACACTGGAGGGACTATGTTTCTCGGCTGGCCTGGGAACACCTTGGAATTCCCCCAGAGGAGATGGCCCAAGTGGCTGGGGAGAGGGAAGCCTGGTCCTCCCTACTTGGGCTTTTACCCCCGTGACCTGATCCCGGATACAGTAAGTGTAAGAAAATGGATGGATGGATGGATGGATGGATGGAAAGTTGACCAAGTTAGAGTGATTTTTGAATTGACCATATTTGATTAGTTGTGTTGACCATGGTGAATCGGCTTGACTCCAGTCATCAGTGAGTTTGAAATGTAAAGGTACTGATCACTTTCTGTGGGTTTATTTAAGGTCTGCCCAGTGGCTCAGGAGCAAATTTGCTTTCAGACACTAAGTGTTGACTTTAATAGCTAATGCCAAAGTTCTAATTAAAGATGTTTTATAGCATGTAGCTCTCGGAGCCTGTGTTGAGAATGATGCAGCTTCCACTGATTAATACGGACTAATTAATAAACATGCTTTGTTTTCTCAGGTCAGCATCTTGAATAGGATTGAGTCCAAATATTGATCAGTGGTCAATTTACATTCAATGATGTATTTTCTGTGAGTTTTGTTAAAATCCTTCCAGTGGTTTGTTAGATGATTTGCAATCAGACGGTAAGAGTTGACGATATGATTTAATAACAGCTCTTACACAATCAGTTAGCATTCAAAGTATGTGTTGGGTATGACTCTCAGCTACTACCACACTAGATTTTAGTTTAATATCTGTAAAGCTGACTGGGTTATAGTCATGTATGTGTTTCCTATGGTATGTTGGCTGTGGTGGCTACTTAAAATTGAATCATTAGTAAATGTGTACCCAAAGAATCATCCTCTGAGTTTCAATAAAATATCTTTAATGGTTTATAGGATATTTTGCTAACGCAGAGACAAACACATGTGCAGACACGGATATTATCACCTCAATCAGTGTGCAATGATTAGAAACTCAATTTTAAAATACAGAATTAAAATGAAATCAGAAATTTGCTAAAGACAATATTATATGCAATAAAAACAACTTTTAAACGCTGTAGCCAGGACGTATAACGTAAAGTTACATCACGTGGCCCACAG
The DNA here is from genome assembly GCA_031762415.1 of Simpsonichthys santanae. Taxonomy (NCBI): domain Eukaryota; kingdom Metazoa; phylum Chordata; class Actinopteri; order Cyprinodontiformes; family Rivulidae; genus Simpsonichthys; species Simpsonichthys santanae. Next base: position 16,874,764 of record JARVLU010000489.1, read on the forward strand.
TCCAGCTCACTACTGTATGTCTTACTCAATGTACCCATTTGCTCATTGCACCTCAATCTGATAAGAACCTCTTTCATGATAGCGCTGTTGAATGTCAAATGAGTGAGGAAAACCGTGTTCCTCTGCTCCAGAGCAGAGGGCGCCCATCGGAGTATAGATCAGCCACGTGATGAGGTGCTGTGACTCATTTCCAGCTCACTGGCATTAACGAGCAGTGCCCTTTCTGCTGGGAAGCGCAAAGTGTGGGAGCAGGCAAGCTGGTTTGACAGTGTGATAAGAGGGGAGGGAGTGAGAAGGCTCCTGCTGCTCTCATCAGACAAGTCTAGATTCAGCAGCACCATTCTGCTCGCATAATGGCCTTGATGAAAACTCTTCCTTTGTTATTATGCTAACCTGTTTTATCGAGGCCCCCACAGAAGGTTAGATTAACCCAGAGATAATCACAATTAATTGATGGGGATTTTTAATGTTTGTCTTGTCTTGCTTTGTATCTTGATTTTTCTCCTTCTTGAAGCAAATGTTACCTCAGTGATAGCTCTGGTGTCTTGAAGTATCTATGGAAAGGTTATGACCAGTATTATCTTACCTGCTGCAGATAGCTCTTTGAACAATCTCACATTGGAGAAAAAGTCAAACCCAAACCAGATAAAAAAAAAAAAAAAATCTAATTTCTGGAAGCAAGAACAGGCAGTCCTTGAGTTACGGTGCCATCGACTTACGGCAACTCGGCCTTACAGCGCCGCCCCCCAGTGACGTCATCACACCTCACGTTGACTTTTTTATGCAGCATTTTGTGTTGTTTTTTTTTTTTTTTTTTTGTTTTGTTTTGCTTGTTTGTTTTGAGGGTATTGTGTTAGCTAACTGCTTGGAAATACAGCAAAATGGCGTTCTAAGTGCGTTGTTGTTGTGTTGCATTGAAAAAAAATGTGTTTAAAATGACGTTTACTGTTCTTTTTCCGACGTACGGCAAAAATCCGGAGTAACGGCCGCCACGTGGGTAGCGCTCCGACTTACGGCAAAATCGGGTTACCAACGGGGCGTAGGAACAAAACTCGTTCGTAACTCGGTGACTACCTGTACCTTTATATTAATATATCTGTAAGGTAAAAGCAATCAACTGTAAAGCAAAAGAAAACTACTATCTAGACAGGATTTAAAAACTGAGATTTGCACAAAAAAAGAGGGAAACGTGAAAGTAAAAACAAGTCCAGACAGAACTGCGGCAGTGGCGAAACACGTGATGTAAAGTTGAAACTTTCAGCTTCCAGTTGCTACTTTTAAAACGGAAAAACCCTTTAGCTCTGCTGCAGAGCGGTGTGGGGAATACAACCTAAAAGAAAAGATCAGGGAAAAAAATGTGTGTTTAGGGTTTTGGTCAGCCCAGGCAGCTGTCTGCGGTCTGTTCCAGGTGAGTAGGTCCCTGTCGGAGGAGCAGACAGGCAGGTGGATCTGCAGAGATTAAACAGGGAAGGTTATCCGTGGTGTTATCTCATCATTGCCACTTCCAAGTGAACAGACGGAATCCGTGCTTCTACCTTTTGCTAATTCAGCACACATTTCTCTTTTCCCCTCAAAATCAACAACTACAAAGCAGCAAAGATGGCTTAAACCAAACCTCAGTTGTTTTTTTTTTTGTTGTTTTTCCATCCTTCTACACAAACTAAAACCACAGTGTCGGCTGCAGTCAAACGTTCTGCAGACCTGCTGGCATTTTAGTGGCAACTAAAGCGATTAGGACACTGTGCACACTCAAAGTCGCACAAACACACACACATAAGCTAATCAGTCATGTGTTAGCAGGCAATTAGCTAGAGCAACACCTCTCTTGTCAGATGAGCAAGTTGCGGGAGAAAATGTGTGCATAATATTGATGGTAACATTAAATTAAAGGCTTAGCATTCCTTAAAGGAAATAATATCACCTGCAGAGCTGAAATCAATGTTCTCTCATGATATTTTGATATCTCGTGTGATCCGTAACACTCAGACTATGCATTGTGAATGATTGTCAGTTACTTCCACACCTGACTGCATTATAGCCATTTGTGCGTTTGCTGTGGTGGCCTTCTTGAATTGGGTTGAGTCCACCAGTCAATCAAATGTAGATCTACCTCCTGTGATTACTTTCTGAATGTTTTATTAAAATATGTCCATTGACTCATGAGATATTTTGCTAATTGTACAGCCAAACAAACTTACGAATGCACAGGTAAAAAGATTATTGCCTCAGCTTTACCTTTGGCAATCACGTTTGAAAACTTCTTAGATAAGAAGCATTTATTGGTATCACTTTACAATAAGGCTCCATGGCTAAAAAATAATTTATATGAGTTATTAATTCCTCTTGTGATGGCCAAACCCATGGCCACACTCTAAAGTCGGTAACTCTTTTATGCACCATTTATTCTTCATCCCCACACAACACTTTAGTTTGCAATAAAATGTTTATTGGTTGGTTTGAATAAATTTGTTCTATCTGTAAGTGTGCACATTTAACTTACTTATGTATTTATATCCACTCATTTTTCATTTTTGTTTATGCTTGTGATTGATTCGCATTTATTTTACTGGTTCTTACCTGCCCTTGGAGTTGCCAGACAAAAAATAGAGGCCAGTTAAATACATGGAGCTGATTGGACTGCACCACCAGTTCCTGCTAGAGAGGGGGAACTTGTATTTTCTTTATATAAGAAAAGAGCTTTTGTATTTAAGTGAATATTTCTATTTAATGTTTAATATACTGTATTTAATTTCCACTTTTGGGGTTTAGTTTATTATCAAGCTTAGATGTACTGTGTTGGTTGGTGAAGATAGTAATTGTATTCTGTTTATTCACCCCTGATGTATCTTAATGGTCTGATCAGCCAGTACTCTGTCATTTTTCTAGGAAAGTCAGTTATGTTTGTTTGTGCAGCCAGTTTGCTCACATTTTTGCCAGAGTTCAGTTTTGTTCATTTTATCTCTTTTTTTTATGAGCTTAGCAGTCATTTTTTGTAAAACAAAATTGTTGGGGGTTAAAATAAAAACCCTATTTTTCTTTTGCTTCCTGTGTGGTTTTCAACTCGGTCCACCTCGAAACACTTTATAATCATTAAAAATAGTTTATCATGCATTTATTAAGGGTGAGAAAGAGACAAAACTGACCAGTTTCTTGCCAAATAGTGAAATAAATCTGCCACTTACATATTTCATCTAGAGTTTTCATATTAAACATGTCAGACTAAGTTGCTACCTTGTAAGCACTATAAGCATTTGTAAACCTATTTTTAGGACATAATATTAGTTGTAGATACTTATAATGCAGTGATGAAGTGCAAACAATTATTAATGATTTATAGTGTTTATAGAGGAATTAATAATGTATCTATAAACTATTTATTAGTCATCTATAAGGGGAGCCTTATTGTAAAGTGGTACCCATTTATTTATATTATCAGTCAGCTTATGTAAGGTCTGTTACTTTATTTGTCCTCATTAATATAGATAAAAACATGAAGGAGAGCAAGCTCTGTGCATTTCTGCATCTTGAAAGTGAACATTTGATTTGTGCCAAGGTAGCTGCAAGTCAAGATTTTTGCTGCTCCTCGTTGAACGGCTGCTGATTGGTTGGCAAACTTCAAAAGAGGCTGCGAGCAACAGTGTGTAGTGCATCCAACATGACAGATTATTAAAGACGAAATTCCTTCAAAACACCAGAAACACTGTCTGCTACAACAAGGTCAAGTGAGGATGTGATTAGTTGTGAGATGAATCACTGTGGAGGAGCAGCAGCTGTGTGTAGAACCGTATCAATGAATGGATCTCTCATATAACTATATTATCTATCTTTTAGATGTATTAATCATGAACCTAAACATTGCTGCAATACTGGTCCCTTGCACTTTCTTCAGCAGAAAAATATCAACTGCGGAGATTTTCTTGAATGAGAAAAGTGTGAGTTTATTTGACAAAATCAGAAAATGGGCTCAAAAGTGCAGATAATATTTAAATAAATGCCTCTTTACAAAGGAGAAGATAGTGTCAGCTAAACACCAAATGGTGTCCAATTTTCCGCTTTCTGGGGGAGTTTGAGGTTAAGCCGAGAAATTCTGACTTGGTCTTTTTAAAGTATTCAATTTGCTCTTTTGAAGAGAACAAAACATTTGGAAAGCAGAAATAATAAGAGTCACTTTAACCTTGGGGTGATTTCTTCACTTTTACTTGAACATTATGCAAGTGGTCATTGAGCCACAAACTCACTTATGAACATTTGAAGGTGTCACGATCGACAAACGAAGTAAATAAATAAACTTACAGAAAAGTGAATTTGATACTCCCGCAGTTTCTGACGTCCTATTTTCTTGCCCTTCAAAAATATAGTTTTGACAAAATTGCCTTTCAGACGTGAGAAAAGTAGAAACACTTTCCAGTAATCTGTGTTTCTATGCTTTTGTTTGAAAAAAAAAAAAAAAAAAAGATAATATAAGTCCTCTGTGCCTGAATCCACAAAGTGCAAATAACTTTTTACAAAACAGAATATGCTAAAGTGGTTCACTGTTCTATTTTGGGTTTATATTTGTGAAATATGACTATGCTTCATGACACATGTTGACAAATGTCAATACGTGTTGTTGTACCTCAGGCATACCACACAGATCTGTATTTGGCCCAGATTTCTTTCCTAACCTGCTAATCAAATAATACCATCAAACAAGCCCTTTAGTACCAGTTTAAGGAAGCAAACGTGTTCAGTCAAAATCTAACCAGTATTTCAAGGTCTTGGTAAGTTAGAGGATGGTTTAATAACCCTTTCAAAAAAGTGTTCATAAGACGATCTAATTTTTTTTGAAGGAATGCATATCGTCAGCAAAGTTTTCAATAAGGATCTCAAGTGTTCTGTTAGTGCTCAAAATATGTTTTGACGATGACTGTAAGCTACCAACACACCAAATTTTAGCTCAGCATATGGAAAACAGACACAATTCTAGACATGTTTGTGTTTGCTAAGGCTGAGTAGCTGCGGTAGCTATTTTAATGCAGGTTCACTCAAAGGTCCAGGCCTCCCTAGCAAAAGAGACCTGTGATCTTAATGGGATTTTCCTGGTTAAACAAAGGTTAATAAAATAATAAATACAATTAAAATGTTTACTAGCTTTAGATGTCCATCCAATGATTATCCTTTGAGAGTTTTATTAAAATCTGCCCTGTGGTTCATCAGCTATAAACTGACAAAGAAACACACACAAAGATTGCCTGTGGTAGCAATATACAAATGCCCCAAGCATTTTATACATTTTCATTTTAACTTGAATTTATTTTAGATCATCTAAAGTGGATGGAAATATTTAATTTTAATGACAATGTTGCGCTATGAAAACACCCCACAGATTTAAAAAAAATTTATCTAAGTAATGTACTTTTTTTTAAAATAAATATATTAAGACTGATCAACCAAGGTGTAATCCTTCCTTTTATGGAACCTGTGACTTTATATAAACTCAAAACTGCAGACTCATTCCTACCCTCCCTCTCGAACAACATAAGCAGGCGGAACAACAGACTGTTGATGTTGCAATCACTACCTATCAGCTGGCTATTGAGTTGCAGAATGTTCTTTTTTTTTTCTCGTCCCATCAGAATGATTTGTTGTGCTCAGGGAAATCTAATTAGCTGTGATCATTGTGGATGGAGCTGGAGTGGCATTGATGCACTCCATGTTGATGGTTTCTTTCCTTAATTTTTAAAGCCAGCCACCCTTCATTTTAATTTGTTTTGCTCGTTACTTTCATGATCTATTTTGATTCTAAACTACGACAGAGATAGATACCCTGATTTTATCTGAGGCTTAACGTGGAAGGTGTGCTCCAGTAGATTTAATGTGGAAGCATTGTTTGCCTCTGAAAAATACCATATTTAAGTTTTCGCCATTTGCACAAATATTTAAAAACCTGGCATTTCTTGAAGAAGTGCATAGCCATTTGAAACTAAAAATAATATGTACAGGGACATCTCATAAGACTTGTTGGACCTTGGATTATGTGTTGTAAATGACTTTCAGCTACTACCACACATGGTTTTAGCTCAATATTTGTGAAACTCACTGAGTTATAGCCATAATTGTGGAACCTAATGTTGAGTAGCTGTGGCCGCCATCTTAAATTGGCTTGACTCCCAAAGTTTATCAGTTGAAGCTGTACAGTGAATAATAACTTTGAGAGTTTCATTGAAATCCATGCAGGAGATATTTTAGATGGCTGCTTGTCCTGAGTCTGTTTCTGCTAAAGGTGTCTTCCTCATTGAGGGAGTTTTTCCTTTCCACTGTCGCCTTCATGCTTACTCAAAATGAGAGTTCTGTGAGCTATATAAATAAACTGAATTTAATTTAATTGAACAAGCTAACGGTTAGGGGACAAAGTTTTAAGCAACAGTTGTTTTGTGTTGTGCTGTATAAGTTGGGGTCAATTCTTCTTTACTACCACACTAAACAATTGCTCAATAATTAAAAAAAAATAAACTAAATTATACTCATTTTTGTGTTTTTTAAGACAAGTCAGCTGTGGCAGCCTTCATGAATTGGACTCAGTCCAAAAGTTATTTGTTGTAGATTCATATTCACCATAATTATTATTATTGTTGTTGTTGTCATTAGTTTATTTGACAGGGACAATGCACACAAACATAGGACAGAACAAGTGACTGATATGCACAAAGAGTATATAGCTAATCTGCAATTCCAGTCCCTGGTTGGGCATTTCTACGCATTAAAATACATACAATTTATCAATCAAAATATAGTAAGAGTACATATGTATTCGTGCCTACATATTCATGTAATCAACCTTACAACCTCCAAATTCATATAATAAAAACTACATTAAAATACAAACAATTTGAAAATCTGGGTACAATAAAAATATAAAACACTTTCCTCTCTACAATTCATTGATTACTCTGAAAGATTCAGTAAGGGGTAACAGTGGAACAGAGGTTGGAGAACGTGAGCTTACTGGATGGTCGCCAGCTTGAATCCCCAATTTTGATATTTGTGGTGGCCATTTTGAATTGAGCGGACTTCAGAGGTCAATCAGCTGTCGATGTCTATCCATTGATTACTTTCTGAAAGTTTTGTTAAAATGTGTTTGGTGATTCATGAGACATTTTGCTAGTGAAGACAAACGCCCACACGACATGGGCTACAGCACCATCACTTCACCTTCGGTGGTGGACAATAACAAAAGGTGTCAGTTCTGATCTTACTGTAGTATTTTGCTTGGAGTTTTCAAAACAGTATTGTTCCACAGTGTTTGTTGTTTGCAGGTGAATTATCATCCCTAATATGTGACTGATGGGTAATTATTCACTCCAGCAAGTCAAAAAGATCAAACTGACCAAGCAGCACGAGATCAAGGGTAATTAAGTCAACAAAGGTCATCTATTTATATGCTCGTTGCTGCTGCAGCTCAAAGCGGTGGTACATTTCTGCCTCTGCAGGCTGTATCACCGAAATGTGAGACACTAAATTAGAAATAAATCAATACCAATTTATAGCTGTCCACAATCTAAAAAATAGCCTTTACTCACACAAAAACTCACCAATGAGGTCAATCATAAAATATTGGTGTGTTTAGAGAGTACAGAACATATAGATCACTGTCCACGCACCCCCAAAAAGGAGGAAAATCCATGTGGTTGACATCAGCAGTGAGACGGAGAGGTTATTTCTTCAGCTCAGTTCACTTCCAATTAGCACTTTAGCTATAACTACGCTCTGCCACCTCATTTTTCATTTGTGGATCCATTCCTTGAATCTTTTATAGGGATTTTGTTATTTTGCTGCCTGAGGACTTTAATGGTTGTGCTCCGTCTGAATCCAAGGGCTCAAATTTGTGCTCTGCCAAAGCGTTGACCTCGTTGCAGTGAGCTTAATTTTAACTGTGCCAGTATTTTAAAATTCATTAAATTATAGTCTATACATTTGGGATCTGAATGTGCAGTTACTAATCATATGTTGTCATAAAAACTGACTTTGGTGAAGAATCTGTGGCAGTGTGGTAAGCATATTGTAAGCAGGTTTCCTTCCATTTATTCGTTTTGGCAGTCTCATTGAAGTGTGAGTTCATAGAAGCATGAAATAGAATAAATAGTGACTTTAAAAAAATCAATGTGTCTCCGGAGCTGTGTCCTGATTGGAAAATTCATCAATAATATGACACAGTGATGTGTGTGTTAAATACACTAAGCCTATTGTGTGCCTTATTTCTTTTTCATAATTGCAAAATGAAACACTCTGAAGAAAAACACGCCGTGTTCGTCATGTTTTTTTATACTATAGATTTTTCTGAGAGGAAAAAGTAAGAGAGAGAATATTAGTCCGTGTTCTGTGAGGGCACACTTTACTATCTTTCCAGGATGCAAACTCAAATAGTTAAACACGTTCAGCGTTTAGCCTTCCTATATGCTTTTTCCATCCTAAAGGTTTAGTTCAGATCTTAACAAGTATGGTTTTGTTGAAAGGTTGTGAATAATTAATGGCCTACCCGTTGTAAATTGCTTTTAGAATGATCTCTGTTTGCAAAGATAGTTTACTTCTGACTAGATTGATGAGCTAATGGCTTGGACTAGCTTTTAGCTCGTTAGTCAGGTCAGAACTGCACTCTCGTCGACCAAAATTAGGCTGTTCAAATAGTTATGTACAACAGGCTACAAGAAGTAAGCTATTAATTTAGTGTGCGTATATATATATATATATACAGGTAGTCCTCGGGTTACGGCGCCCCCGACTTACAGCAACTCGGACTTACGAACGACCCCCGTTAAAAACTATAAAATTGAGTTACAGCGTAAATGCGTCATTACGGCATGTACTTGGCACAAGACAATGGAAATTTCCCGCTGTTGGCTGGAGGGTGGGGGAGGGTGCAGTACCGCAGCGAATGTATACAGTACAGGTGAAGTAAAGTCTTAAGCAAAGTATTTTAAGCAGAGTATCAGCCTCCTGGACAGAAACTGGAAGTTGATTCGACAGAGTGGCCTGACCACTGAAAGTTCTGCCTCCCATTTTACTTCTAGAATCTATAGGAACCACAAGTAAATCTGCAGTCTGGGAGTGAAGTGCTCCGTTTGAAAAATGTGTAATAATTATGTATTTAATATAAACTGGATTCTGGTTGTTAGAAATATTGGATGTCAGAAAATTTTAAATTCTATCCTGAATCTTACAAGAAGCCAAAGAAGAGGACAAAAGGAAACTGTTCATAATTGTTCCACAAAATCTTAGTCTAAAACATCTGAACTGTTGCTCTGAAGTGGCAGTATTTTTTGTTGCCGAGGCTTTTTGCAGTTCCTGTAATGCATCTAAAGGGTCTTAGCTTGTCATGGCCATAATTCCTTCTGCATGGTTGCAGCAATCAGTCATGGGGCTGTTTTCGCTGTTGCATCCATTTCTATTCAGCTGGTATTCAGCTAAATGTGAGCGGGCTAAGCAAACGGACAAGTGAATAAATAAAGTAAATATATCCTGTAAATAAAGTCCTTTACACAAAATGCTTGTGATTTTAAAGGATCTGAAGACAAATCAGGTGCATTATATAGCTGACTGCAATTATGGAAGCACAAAAAGATGTTGAATAACAACATAAAGCTGAGTGAAGGCATTGTTCTTTGTGTGTGACACAGAGGTGTTGAGAAGAATTGTGACGTCTATTCCACCCTGATTGTCTAAGGCAGTTGGATTGATCACAGTGGGAGCAATCTCTGTTTCCCCCCTGACAGTCTGCTTGTGTTCGGCTAGAAAGCAGTGTAAGCTGTTCCAGTTGTCTCTCTCAAAGCACACTTCTCTAAATCTCCCACACTTAACTTTCAGAAGTAAACACACAGCATTTGATACACAGGAGGCACATCGGCTGTGTGCAGTCGGTTTAAGACTTGTCCTTTCCTGTCTTACATTCCCACACACACATTCGCCTTATTACATTGTGCCTCAGCAGGAGAGCATTTACAGAGGACCCTAATCTATCTTTTACAGCTGATACTGTAGCTGAGCCAGGATGTTTGACTTCAAGAGGGCTCATCTACAGAGGAAGCTCCTCTTTGACCACACTATGCGGCTGAATATTTGAAATTGTGATTTTGGACATATTTATACTCAGATTATTTAGAACCTATTAGCAATCCCAATCGTTTGAATAAATTTTACTTAATGTAGCTTGAAGGATTGGGGCCGATGTTGGCTCATTCAAATAACTGAGCATCAAAACCACGGCCACACGCCAGGTGATGACCATGGCTGCACGCAGTGACGGCCGCTGCCACCCACTGGTGAGCGGCTTCGGATGTTGTCAGTCCATTTAATGGCCACTATTAGTAGTTATCATCCACATATGTAGCTGTGAAACTGCCCCACCTACCTGTTTGCAGGTGTAAAGGCACGTTATTAGTGTTTTCATTGCTGATAACAGGCAGCGTGTCGCCGGAGTAAACCAGGAAGTGTTTTTTAATAGGTTTTTTTTCAGCTTATATAACCCTTTTCCTAAACGTAACGTGACACCTGGCCCAGAGGACCAACCCTAAACTTAACCCCCTTACCCTTGTGCCTAAACTTAACCATGACTCTAAAGCTAACGCCAGACTCTTTTCTGTAAATCTAAAGACGTAGCTAAAAACGGAGCCTCTAATCATCGGTACCAACGCTAACAACGTAACTTTAAACCAAGTAGGAGGTACAGGAGGGGCAGTCTGACCGCTACTTATGGGGATGATAATAAGTAATAACAGCCATTTAATGGTGGATAACGTTCGAAGTAGGTGTGCTGGTGGACCGGCCACTGCAGCTCGCAGAGGAGTCGGGCCGTCGCCGCCGCAGCATGTCTCCGACTAGCATGGCTCCATGAAGGTAATCTCCCAGAGCTGCTGCCGCCGGGACGGTTTGGGTGAACCATAAATGATAAAATCTTTACAAACATAACTAGTACAGAGGTAATGGGAGGAAATTTGATTACTGATGTAAGTGACCACTTATCAGTTTTCACAATTTATGGTGAACATCATTGCCATATAAAAGGAGATACAAACAAGAGAAAAACAATAAATACATCAAAAAAGGCTTTGAATAATCTAATTCACGATTTACAGGAACAAAATTGGAAAACGGTGTATGATGATGATGTTAACATAGCGTAGGATGTATTTATGAATACCTTGGTAGCATTGAACGAAAAACATTGTGTGCAAAAAAATTATACAAAACAATACAGTTGATAAACCATGGATGACAAATGGGTTGAAAAATGCTTGTAAAAAAAGAACAATTTGTACTCGAGCTTCTTGAAATTGAAAACAAAAGAAGCAGAAGAAAGATGCAAAAAGTATAAAATAAACTGGTTTGGATATTAGGAAAACATTAGAAGGAATATTGTAGTAATTTATTAGATAAAAGTAGTGGTAGTATGAGAACAACATGGCAAATAGTGAATAGTGTTCTAAAAAAATCATGAATCCAAATCAAGTATTCCACAATAGTTTTAGTTTATTTTTATTATCATGTTTTTAGATTAAATGAATTAAAAATACAGTAATAATAAAAAAGGTAGAAAAGTCCTCTGTCTTTATACAAAATGTTTATCAGAAAAGTAAAGAAAGGGGGGAAAAGGCTGCAGTGTCTTTGTTCAGGAGTATGTGGTTGAATTCAGATGAGTAGCTCATCTGTTGTTAGGCAAAAAGTTAACTCAGCTCGACCTCTTTGATTAGCTCCTAATATGAATACTGATCAGAGTTAACACCTGGAGCTTAGAGCGTCGTGGTCTTTGTGCTCCGACATGCATCAAAGAGCAGACTGATTCCCCAGATGCAGGATAAGCTAGATTTGTGCGACACAGTGCAAAATAGGCATAATTTTTTTTTGTTGTTTATAGCATATATATATAAATACCTGTATAT
>JARVLU010000489.1:16916455-16930624 GCA_031762415.1 Simpsonichthys santanae
TTATAATAAAACTTTAAACAGTGTTGAGCTCAGGCTTTTTTTTTTTTTTTTTTTCAGATGCTGAAAGGCCTTTTTTTATTTCCACATTTTCCTTTCCATTCAGAGCTGTTCAGTTTTAATTTTGGAGCACTGAGAGAGTGTAGCTTCCTGCCAAATCTGTACAATGTCTCACAATTTGAAAGGTGGTGATTTCCATTCTTTCCAAAATGTCTCATAGAATGATAAAAGGCATCTTAATCGAATTCACCACCTCCTTAGAGGTGAATAGACAGATGGGTGACATATTAATAAACAAGAAGCTTCAAGTTCTTGTCAGAATATGCTAAATACCTAGGAAGTAAGGATGGAAAGAAGGAAGTGACAAACACTGAAGGGTCTTTTCTTTTTCTGCACATTTTCAACACAGAGGACAGCTCTTCTCCAAACTCTTGACCAACCACACAAAGCTAACCCAAAAAGATTTTTAGTGGGGCAATAGGGCCTATTTAGATCTCTGTTGATGAGGGTTGATCTAAAATTTACTCAGATTACCGAGGGTTTTGAGGATAATCCGGCTTTCTAAAGCCAAATCATGTAATAACATACACAATCATGCGCGCACTAACATCAAATACAAGTGGGAAAAGCTCCAATGAAATCCAGTTTACTCAGTGTGTCAGATTGAATTAGTGTAAATTAAAGGGGTAGTTCAAATCTTTTGAAGTTGGGTTCTATGAAAAGGTGATGAATGATAAATATTGCATTTTGAGTGGCCATAGTTTGGAAAAATAAAGTATTTGTCTGCATGTGTTGACCATTTAACAACTAACCTGAGCTAGGCCAAGGCCCAAGTGAATTGCTGCCACCTTAGCCCTCCTGCTGGCTTCGGGTGAAAATGACCCACAAAGGCCTCAGATTTAAAATTCTGGCCTCATGGGTCATTTTGACCCAAGGTCAACTAGAGGGTAAAGGTGGCAGCAATCCACTTTTTATTTTTTTAACTTTATAATGCTGTGGATTTTGCAGCATATTGTTATTTACACAACGTTCTTTGTAAAAAGGAGCACAAGCAGCTAGCTGTAGCACAAATGATGCAGCTTGGAGCACTTTCATCAGGAATATCATAGTATATCAACCATGTAATGTGAAATTTACAACAAAGTTGATGCTTAAAAAAAAGAAACATGGTTTGCATGTACCACAGAAACAATATGACAGTTTGGACAGGATTGCCTCCATATGCCTCAGGCAGCACTGGAATTGCTGCAGCTGCCACTTTTAGCATTAAAAATGGCCATTTCAATGTAAAATGTAATATGAAATTGAGAGTGATGTACAGGTTGATAAAGCACCAGTTGCAAGATCCTGGATTTCTTTTAAAGATGGGAATTGTTTCTAATCCATCTTGGTCTTTGAACCACTTGGTTTGAATTCAACTTTATTTTTCCAATGAGAAGTCATTCAAAGAGCTATCTACAACAGGTAACGTGATTGTTTGTAGCCTTCGACACAGGACCCCACTTTAAATTATCAAAACTACACCTCTACATTTTTTGTTGTTATTTATTTGTAAGGCAGGATTAGAACAAAACACACACCTGGGTGAGGAAAAATACTGCTGTCTGGTATGTGTGCTTTCTGGCTTTCAGCAGTTCTTTTTCTGAAATCAATGCATGCTCATCTTACAGATCCAACTCTTTCTATATCCCTCATCCTTTGTTTTTCTTATTGACTGACAAAACGACTCAAAAGAGTAGGTTGCGCTGACTTGCATGCAGGGCTACTCCATCATTCTTCACATCTTTAGAGGGTGAAAGAGAGGCGGAAACCATTGGGCACGTCACACAAACACAAGGACAAAAGGACGAGACTTCCCACCAAGCGCTCAAGCTATGCCGCTTTGAACTGTGCTGAAATGAGATGGGTGGAGAGTGCTGGGGTCTAGCATCTCACGGTGCACAGAGAGGAAGCGGTGGGGTCTTTAATTGGAGGCATTGCAGTGCAGGAAGACAGCAGTTCAGTTTGCACTGGGTAAACAATCTGAACAAGTTCCTTTCTTAACTGCAGGAGCGTTTAGGGCAGACCACTGGCGGTGTTCGTTTAAGTGGCAAGTGGCACCTCAGAGGTTATAGAAGAGAGAAGAAAGAGCTGAGACTGGGTTTTAGTTTAATTTGGCTGATTTAAAAGAAAAAGGATGTGTTGCTTTAATGTAAAACATTTATCTCCTGTGGTGCAGTTGGTAGAGCTGCTGCCTCTCAGCGAGCAGGTTACGCTGGTTCAAATCCCAGTCCGGGGGCCTTTCTGGGTGGAGTTTGCTCGTTCTCTCCGTTCATGCATGGATTTTCTCCGGGTGCTCCGGTTTCCTCCCACAGACCAAAAACATGCATGTTAGGCTGATTGGTAACTCTAAATTGTCTCTAGGTGTGAGAGAGAGTGAATGATTGTTTGTCTCGTTTGTCTGTGTGCCCCTGTGATGGACTGGAGGCCTGTCCAGGGTGTACCCGCCTCTCGCCCAGTGATAGCTGGACATGGGCACCAGTGACCCCCATGACCCATAAAGGAAGAAGCAAGTAAAGATAATGGATGGATGGATATATCCAGTAAGGCCTGGAGTAAGGAGCCACACAGAATATTCACTTCAGTAACACATACACGCCCCCACACAATTGTTTATCAATTCCTTGCTCACCCAAGAGAAAAAAGGGATTAGGAATTTGATTCGCGCCTGCCATTGTCTGTCCCACACGGCAAATTGCTGCTTCTTAATCGGACCGAAAGCATCAGACGCGCACAGGTATTCTCTCGGCTCCCACGAAACACCGTAAACGATTCCCTCAAGTGCTCTGAGTTGCGAGCGCAATGGATTTGAGAGCCTGCACATATTGTGATTGGTGAATTTCAGTCGACAAGGCAGTGCCAGAGGAGGGGATGTGTATCAGCGCTGTAATGACATCATCTGCTTGGGCCTTGTCAGTCGAGGGGATTTAGAGTGGAAAAGTGTCGGCTGTTGCCATGGGCAATCACAAGGAAAGGGTTGAGCGGATAATACAGATCAGGTATCATCACAAAGACGCTGTGCTCAGTTCCTTGGCCTTGCACGGTGACAAGTGCAGAACTAGAACAAGAAAACTATCGGGAAAACTTTGAACTGTGTCATTGCAGCTACTGCCTGAACTTCTAACATTATTTTGGGGAAAAAATAGGACTAAAAATAAACATTGGGATGTATAAATTGTATAAGAAGTGTAAAGGGAACTAAAATATAAAGGCATCTAACAAGGTTGAGTCAGGTCCTCTGGATGGATTCTTCTGTGTTGAAACGTTTGAACAGTTGAAAAGTCTTGTAAGACTGAGTTTATTGCAGCGCCCCAGACTTGAGAGGTCTTTTGTATACAAGACGGAACGTTTCAACAAAGAAGAATTCATCAAAAGGACCTGACTCAACCATGTCAGATGTATCTACCTGGAGCAGGCATTCGAATAAAAAGGCATGTTAAACTGATGCCTGTTGCATCATCTGATCATCATGGCCACCACTAACCTGTTGGTTATTACCTGGCAGCCAAGTTCACGAGTATAGAAGACAGACTTGAAATTAAGCCTCAAACTGTCACTGTGTGAAAACTACAAGTGAGACAATGTGAAATCTTGAACCATGAGCAGCAGAAGATGCTCATGGTTGCACATGTGAATTTTTGACCTGACAAGTTAAAAAGACACCTTTTGTTTTGGAGGGAATATTTTTAGTTCAAATTTACCTTAGATTTGCTAAAGACTGGCCATGCACTCCGTGTTTATGTGAGATTTTAAAAGAAAACCATGTAGTCATTAGATACATGCTATATACTTGTATTTTTATGCACATAAAAAAAACAAATAAATAAAAACAGTTGCGTAAGACAAGCGTGTTTGCAAAGGTTTTTACTGTGGCTGTTTAAAGCCTGTAAAATGTATCAAAGTGCAAGTTACATGTAAAGTCCAACTTTCTGTAATTAATTTAAACTGTGAATGAAAGTTGTACTTTGAAGTATGCCAAAACACCAAAATTGATTGATTGACATTGTTGTTTTTTTTTGTTGTTGTTTTTTTTTGTCTTTTTTTTTTGTGCTAATTTTGTCTACATTGACATATGTCTGAGCACAGGATTCCTATTGAGCCACATATTTTAAAATATAATGTGTGTTTTTCAAAGCTAGTGATGAAATTCATTGCAAAAATATGTTTATAGACTAGTAAGGGTGTGTTAATACTGATGCACCAGCACCCCTTAATATTCAGCCATGTCTTGATCATGCAGCTAGTTTAAATCTGAAAATGTTTCTTACCAGAATTCTATGGCTCAAAACTTTTAATGAGTTTGAGTTCAAGATTTTGATGAATGCCTTTATATATTTTCATGAGCTTTCAGCTTAAAAAAATAAAAAGTTTCAACCTTTGTCTTGTCAAAATGCAGATGAACAGCTATGCTGATCAGCTCGTTTAAGAAGATCATGTCTGATTTCCATAAAAATCAAAGTGTTAAAGTCTTCCGGGCATATCTGATTAAAACTGGAACATTTTAAAGCTACAAAAATACCTAAATTAAAAAAAGTGCACTAAGTCCATGACTTCCATCTTGTTTTTTATTGTTGTTAGTCTTTAGGCTCATTTTGCAATGATTTGTGACGTTTTGCAAATTCTGGCTTTAGATGTGCTTCTGTCAAGAAACATGACGTTGTTATTTTCTTGTGGTTACGAAATGAAGACGCCTCCTCACATGAGTACTGTATTGTCATTCAGTGAAGACAGTTTTGAAGGCTAACTTTCTAAACTGAATTAAATTGAGAAAGAAAACCCTGACAAAGAAAGAAAATAGGTGCAACAAGTGCCACCACGGCCACATTAGTGGGTGCCACAGCCGTTGATAAACCAGCCGTGACAGGTGCACCTGCACCTGCAACCCCATCTGCAAACATTTAGGAATTCACTGTTTGTCTCATCTGGTGCATTTCATGTTTTTTTTTTATTTTTCCTGTTTTTCAAATTTCAAATACATGCAATTTATCATTTGTTTTTGGTTGTGATTATCTGGACCCAAATCCCCTTTGTGTGGATGTTTCTCCTCCAAACAGCATCAAATAGGGACAAGTTTATCCATCCTTTAATCAAAACACCTTTTGCCCTGATCTTTAGTCATTTTTTCAGAACGCCCATCACATAATGTGTCAGAGCTTGGCGAGCCATGTTCTATTTAAAACTCTGACCACCTCTGTCAGAAAACCAATTACTGGTGAGAGTTTCATTTTAATTTAAATAAGATTACATTACAGTGACATGAAAAGAGAGCACTGTCAGGATGGAGAGAACGAGCGCTCTTTCTTTATCTGTTCCCACAGCACTGGGATTGTAGGACAAGACTAAACTGCATGAAGAAATATCGTGTGTGTGTGTGTCAGCGAGGGAAAAGAGAGAGAAAGTGTGTTTCTGTCAGAGACAAGACGAGGCATACTAGGCGAGGTATACTATGATGCATGGATGCACATGCATGTAAACATGCGTTCTATAGGCTGGACGTATTTCAAAGTAGGCAGCTTGTGAGGAGGAGAGCAATTACTGCAGTGTTTTGAGCACAAATCTTTATAAAACGCTTGTGTGAAGCAGCACAAGTGGCATCAAGCCACACAATACGTCATTTATGCATTTTATTTTCATGATCCCTCATATAATCTGCTCAGCCCCCCCATATTTTTGTTGGTTTGAGTCTGCATTTGAAGCCACTGCAGCCTGAGAGAATTCAGAGAAACCTGTTGAAGTACTTCAGACATTTGAAGCTGCCTAGCTCATTACAAAATGCAAACGGGGAAGTTACGTGTGAGAAAAGCAGTCCAAGTGACTTTACAGTGTGGTTGCATCACGTTTCTCCTGTCAAATGAATTTTTGAGTGATATGGAGGTGCATCGTGTAATAATTGTCTTCTCTTCCTTCCCCCCATCCCTTTTTACGCATTCTGTCGCCTCCCTCCTGCTTTTCGACCTTGAACGCACCAGTGGACGAGCTTGGGATCGAGTTCATGGGTGAGACAACTTTTTTTTTTGAACATCGACTTTGCAGAGCACTCAATCTTTCATGTGCCTCACATGTGTCAAACACCTCATACAAAACACACAATCCAGCACAACAAGGCCGCTCACCTTGGAAAATTAATGTGGGCCAGTTGCCATGGAAACACTGTGGCGGTGAATTAGGTGTATTCTGTCTGCATGGAAAACAGTACTGTTGGAGAAGAGTGATTTAATGAGTGTACGGGCTAAGACGAACGACAGCAGTCCTTGTTTACTCGTCTTCCGTGCGTTTGCGGAGTCACATAGGAAGCAATTCCTAAAAAAAACAAGAGACTGCGTGAGTTTTTTTGGCACTGTGCTCTGAGACAAAATAATTCACGGCATAAAAAGTCAATCTGTAAAATGAAAACCATTAAATATTCAGGGTGTAACAGTCCATGTATCCATACTGAACCAGTGTTCCTAACTGATCACATCTTCCATTTAGAAAGCTCACATTTTTAAATTAAACAAGTTGCTCAGGTCCTCTGGATGGTTTCTTTTTGATGAAATCATCCAAAGGACTTCATCAGTCCGAGGAGCCACAACAAACTCAGTCTTATAAGCAGCACACTCACATAGTGGGGCTAACCAGTTTGATTCAAACCAATCAAACTGGTTGGTCCACTATGTGAGTGTGCTATTTGTGGGACTGAGTTTGTTGCAGCTCCTCGGACTGATGAAGTCTTTTGGATGAAGGATGATGTTTCAGTAAAAAGAAACCATCCAGAGGACCGGACTGAGCTTTGTTAGATTTTTTTTTCCTGGATTATTGAGCATGCACTTTGATATTTTAAATTACTTTTTGCTAACTGCCATTACAGAAAATAAGCAGAGGAAGCCGCTACATAAAGTACTCTACATTATAACAAAGCAAAAATAGCTGGCTGGACTTGGATTGACTGTTCCAGTCTTGGGTCCATGGCTGCAATAAATGAAAGTTGGATGTATGGAAAGCCAAAAGTGCCATAATTTGCCTGCTTTGAATTTTCCATCTATGGTTTCTCATAAACACAGCTAAATACATCACCAGGTGCTTAATAAGTGCCACATTAGCACTCAGCTAGCTTAAAAGCTAAAAGGAAGTTTACAGTGTTTTCCGCCATATATGTCGCACTGCCCTAGAAGTCGCATCAGTCCAAATATGTCTAATAAAGTGGTAAAATACATAAATATGTTGCTTTGCCACATACCTCGTATCTATTATGCGTCACCGCTGACATCTCGCATTTGTTACACATCACGGCTGACAACCTGAAAATATGGGCTGAACCCGGAAATGTGGTCCGGTGTTGTGCCAAAATCGAGTGGCTGACAAATGGCAACCGCGGGAGCATACACGGGAGGATTTTATCAAGAATTTAACACGGTTAACGCTTAAAAACAATTATTTGTTTGCTCGACATTACAGTAAAGGTGTGTCTCAGTTGAACTTTTATTTTAATAAAAGCACTTCAATGGTCAAATTAGCTGCATTTTGCCAGGGCGGCGCAGAGAAATGAAGCTGATTTTACTGTTGCTCCAGGCGAGCTAGACAGAGGTGGAAGACTATGGCAAGCCGATTGTGTCATTAATAGCCACTTTTACCTATTACATGACACAGCGGCATGCCATACTACTCCAGTGCCATCTAGCAGATGAAAATAGTAGTGTTCAATATTTTCAGTCAGATCGAATGAAAACGGTCATATCTCAGCCAAAAATTGGTTTATAAATATGGGAAATAATCCATAACTACGTTGCTTCAGCGTATAAGTCGCAGGGCATGCAAATTATGCAAATAAACATGACTTATAGGCCAAAAAATATGGTACTATTTTATTGTCTTTGTGCCTTCTCATAGAGAGATGATTGTCAGTTGAGTAATACATTTGATTTTACATCAAGATTTGGTTGAAATAATTAAAACAAACACTAGCTTTTTTTTAATTAGACAAACTTTTCAAATTTGAAAATTACCCACATTTTAATGACACATAATAGAATAATACGATAATAGAACAGCACAATTTTTTTATTTATTTATTTTATAGTAAAATAATAGTTGACAAAGTTTACATTTTTATACATTACATGCTAATTCAGACTCCCTACCGGCGAGGGTGGTTTCGTTTGTCTCTGCTTCTGGGAGGGTAAATATCATTTTAGCGTTAGGCATTTGTTCCTTTTCTCTGTCGTACCGAACCATGACCTCAAAACGAAAGAAACATAACACACTATGATTTATGTGTACTGTTACATCTCTATTAAATATACAAAAGAAAAAAAAATCCTTGGATTTTTTTTTTTTACTTTTGTTCCTTCCAGGAGGTTAACACAGCCTTCAGAAAAACAAATTATCTGATGTTCTTTCTTTAATAATGTCACACTGCTCTTAAACTAGAGGAAGTTGAAAGCCACACTCATCACATGTGCACATCATCACCCCACACACCTTATTTTACCATCTGTTCTTTACCATTTGTCCTGCTTTCTGAAAAGCCAAGCTATGAAGTTTTCCATTCACACATTGCCAACATGTCAGACACTCGCTTTAGGAAAGAGACAGAGGCAGAAGACGCTCAGGAAGTGAATCCTGCCCTGCAAACAACATTCCCCAGTTCAGTGATTTTAATCTGGGGACGAAATTAGTTCAGCGTACTGCTGCAGGTGGACGGATGCATTACAGATTAATCGATTGATAGCAGGATGGATGGCAGACAAAAAGGAATAACAGATTTTTGTTTGCCTCTTTGCACTTTAATTTGATTATTCATTGTGTTCCATTAAAAATCTCCCTTCTGCTTCATCAATAAATCTTTGAACAGTTGTTATATAAGTCCTATATGTGACCGCCTGAGAGTCAGAATACAACAGAGCCCTGTTTGATGTGGGATTGAACTCCCTAAATATGATTTTCTTGCACTCTTTAGTCCAACAGCTTAAGCTTTGCATGTCTCACTAGTTCACTCTGATGTATTTCCGGCAGAACAACCCGTTTTGTCATGGATGCTTTAGTGTGGTCTTCATTATAGAATTTTATCCCAATCCGAATGTAGAGCAGTTGTTATGATATTGCTGGCCACGTGGGATTGTCTTGTCTTTGTGTCAGTGCAGCATGGTTTAGCCAGTTTAGCTCACTTTGTAGTTTTTCCCTAATATTTTCTTGCATCTAATTTCAAGACTAGCTTGTAGGCATTCAGCATGAAAGGCTTGTAATGGCTTTACAGACTGCAGAGCTTTTTTTCCCCTTGCAGCCTTTCGGCACAGCTTTGTAGGCAGCTGTTTTCATGTTCAGATTTTGGAAAAAGCCTTTTACATCCATCAAGAGAAAGCAGAGGTTGGTCTCAGGTGGTGCTCCACATGAACGCTGATGATGCAGCAGCAGCAGGGAAAGATATTCCCCATGTTTCACAGCTTCAACTGTTGAGAGGTCATTTCACTGATGGTGAAGGCCGGAAGTTTCACAGGGCTACAAGTATGTATAGGGTTTTCCTTCATTTTTGAACTATGGTACAGTATTCTATTCATGAAGTGAACTGATGCAGCAAAAATGCCATGCAAGAGGAGAATATTATAAAAAATAGTGAGAACACAGCTGTGCTTGGTTGTTTTAGCTATGAAGAAAAGAAGCTCTCCAGCCGCTTCTGTTGGGGGAAATGATAAACAGGGGCAGGTTAAGATCAGGACAGTTTTCTACTGGCATCATTAGAAGCCCCAGCCAATCCCTCAAAGGCCATGCACATGTTACAGTGTTTGCATTTTTCCTGTTGTTCACAATCTGTTGAGATCAGACTTAGAATATCTTGTGGCCCCAACTCTGAATATATTAAGACGTTGCATAAAATGTAGTTACAAACTGCAATTGTGAAAATATCATAAACCCTTATTTTATTTGCAGTAGAACACAGTAGGCAAATCAACTGTTTAAATTATATGGTTCAGTTGTTTAAAAAAAAGGGTACTAGACTTTATGACAGCAACACATTTCAAGAAAGTTGGGAAGGGGCAACAAAAGACTGTCAAAGTAAGTGCTACAACTAAAAAAGAATAAAAAGCACACTTTGCAACTTGGAAGAATTGGCAACAGGAAAGCAAAACACAATGCAGAACTGATTTTCTCAGCGGTAAACACTAGGCAGAGATTCACTGGTTTGCAAACAAATGTATCTACATAGTGGAACAATTTCTGAATAAAAGTTTCTTAATAGAAAATCGAAAAGACTGAATCATCATCTACAGTTCACAATATAAAAGAATAAACCAATAATCTGGAGAAATGCTTTTTTGTAAAGTATAGGGTTAAAAGTTGATACTGGTTGATCTCATGTGATGCTACATTAAAAAACAGGCCTGGTTCTGTTTGGGACGCCATTATAGGGCTCAGTAACACATCTACATTTCATAGTCTTTAAAATCAGTTCAGCCTGCCATAAACTTCTATCATGCAAAGAAGTTGGAGTCATAGTTTCTTTATTTGTCATTGGTGACGTGTGGTATATGTGGTGGAACAAAATTGTGTACACAGGGTTCAAGTTACATCCAACAATAAAATGCAAAAGAAAAACTGTGATAAGATCCAATGTTAACTTAAAATACACTAAGCACTAATAGCATAAAAACAATACATCGAACAGCAGCACGAACATGAGTCTGTGTGAGCAGATGAGCACGAATGAATACAACAACATGAAATAAATCAGCAGCATGATGTGATTTTTCACAGTGATTATTCTGGTTAGAGATTCGTGAATCTAACAGCCTCAGGGTAGACGCTGTTCCTCAGTCTTGTGGTTCTACACTTAAGAAGTGTTATGTGAACATCATCCAGAAAGGCTCAGGTCTTCTCTGAGTCAAAGTTAATTAAAAACGGACTGGAGTAAAGTGTATCACAATTTGGGAAGCCACATCCTCTGTACTGAAGAAGAGAGGGACAGTTCATCTTGTTACCAGTGCTCAGTTCAAGCTTGCCTCTCTGATGGAATTGGGGTGCATTAGTGCCTCTGGTATGGGCAGCTTACACATTTGGAAAGGTACTATCAATTCAAGGAATAAATATTCACATTTTAGAGTAACTTATGTTGCCACAGTTTTCAGAGAAGACTGCATATTTTAGCAAAACAATGCTAAATCACTTACTGCCTCCATTACAACAGCAGGTCTTTGTAGTAGATAAGTGGTCTGCTGGCAGTCCAGACCTCTCACCAATTGAAAACATATAACCCAACTTGAAAAAAAAAAAAAAAAACTAAATCAGCAAAGTACACCCTGACCTTTTAAACAACTACAATCATACGTCAGACAAGAACAGGATGATAATCCCTTCCAA
This sequence comes from Simpsonichthys santanae, assembly GCA_031762415.1. Lineage (NCBI taxonomy): Eukaryota > Metazoa > Chordata > Actinopteri > Cyprinodontiformes > Rivulidae > Simpsonichthys > Simpsonichthys santanae. The sequence goes on from JARVLU010000489.1 coordinate 16,927,823, forward strand.
AAATTCCAGCTTCCCACAGTTTCTAGACATTTACATATAGTGGATATTTCACAACAGTAAACATGGCCTTGTTTACCATTGTTCTTTGAGATGTGTTGCTGCTATCACATTTAAAAGTGTCCTTTTTTTTTAAAGAAATTATCCAGTTTGTTAGCTTGGACCTTGGATGTGTGTACTATGTCTCATCGTAAACAAGCTATGGGTATACGAGATTGGCAAACCACTGTATTCTGTTTTAATTTACATTATACAACCTACAAACTGTTTCAGAATTGGGGATGTATTTGTTGTTATTTAGATTACAAGAGCTCAAAGTGAACATCTTTCATTACAAAGAAACTAAAGCTCTTAGTAGCTGCAGGTTGTTGGTCGTCCTGAGATACGTGGATAAGCCAGTGCACTAGTTCCTGTCACCATGGGCTACAGTACGAAGCGCCGCACCACAGTCCAGCTGCCCAGTATCGCAGATATCTGCTGCAATCAGCTGTTACTTGTCCCAACTGCTTGTGGCCTTAAGCCTCTGCAGCTGATGTGCAGTGGTCTGACAAGAAGCTCTGGGAGCATTCGTTTGCTTCTAATTCCCTGTCGCCGTCAGTTTCCGAATGCTCAAGCGCGTGCACACACTTGGTGTGGCCTGTACTATGTACACAGTCCATTGGTGTTGCCTGCTGGGTTTGTCTGAACGAAACGATTATCACACTTCAGTTAGCACATGTCACTGAGCCCTCCCTGTGTCTGCCATGTTCCTATACCATAGTCCAACACTGACTTTTACTGACAGCGGCACTGCTCCCTGCTTATCGGGTTGTGGGCGGTTGTGTGCCGTTGTCACCTTAGCGTTTTTTGCGTCTAATTCAAAACGTGTCTCTTTCTTCCTGTGCAGTCGCAGTCGACGCCCTTTGTGTCGCAGTGGAAACTCATTGCCCTGAATTGTTTTCTCCTCGTTGCAGAGAGCGGTGACACCTACCAGAGGCAGGTGCTGTCCATCTTCAGCATCGCCTCGGGGATCTGTCTTCTTGGAGTGGCATGCATGGCTCTCTACCGCCGTAACAAGTGAGTGATTCCGGTTCAGAACCACATTAGCAGAGTAAACTCCGAGCTATGCAGAAAGAGCACTTTACTATGGCACGGAGCCCAACGAAAGTGTGAGTCAGCTCGGAGATTTTTTTTGTTAGGCATCAAGTCTAAATTGTGAGGGATGCATTTGGGACAGATACTCATGTAAGATTTACTTGTAAAGGGGTTTTTATCAAGCAGTTGTGTCACAAATGCTTCACACAAAATTAAATATAGAGGTGCAGCACCAGTATCTGCCACTGTCAGAAATATTAACGTACTATACTGTGTCTTTAAATGTGATTCAGCATAAAATCAGACCAGCAACATAAGTTTTTGCAGGCAAGATGGAATAAAAGCAATAAAGACAAAAATGTAATGGTGCTGGAGGTTGAGTTGAGCAAACAACTTTTTTTTCAGCACTTCTAGTGCTGTACTTATCGGTCAACGTGACCAAAGATTTACTGGATTTAATGTGCTGTAAATTATCTAAGCCTGCATTTTTATAACAAATTGATTCCCCTTTTCTCAAATGTTTCTTGGCTTTGCAGCTCAGACAAATAGATTCTCCTGATAGTACAGCAGTTTATTCTGTTCTCCAGTAAAAGACAAACATTTCATTTGTCACAGCTCCTCGGAGAAGATTAGCCATCAGTAAAGTGTTATTCTTCTTCTTGTTTGTACGTGACGCTTGCCTAAAAAAAAATAAGATCAGAGGCGGATTTTCATGGATTTATTAATGAAATGGTTCTCAATAAACAAGTTAATTCAAACTCTAACTTTGATAAATTGGGTTTTAGTGGTTCCACTCTTACAAAATTTCTTTGTACAGTATCTAGTTCTAGAATTGCGCCACTCCAGGTGGCTGCATGTTAAGAGTAATTGTTACTTTCTTTCTGGGATATTGCTTCTAAAAACTTTATTTCCTCTTTTTTCTGGATGTAAATAGCTTCTTTTCTATGATTACTTCCTCGAGTATTGGATGCTGTACAGATAGAAGGATTTTTACTGAAACCTTTTTACTTTTGGACATTTGTTATGAAGCGTAACCATGACACAAATATTACCTCAAATACAGCCCCAAATCCCAAATAAGTTGTAAAGGAGGTGCCGTGGATGCATCCCAGTCTACCTGGCAGAAGTGCTCGCGTGACTGACTGCTGAGATCCTTGAAGCTGCCAAGAAATGAGGCTCACGACAACGAGAAGTCCAGGGTCATCCCCCAACACCTGCATGTGGCTGTCTGCAATGATGAGGAGCTCAACAAGCTGCTGAGAGGAGAAACCATCACTCAGGGAGGAGTTCTGCTCAACATTCAGGAGGTCCTGGGTCTGGTTGGACAGATCAGCATCCGCAGCCAGCCTCCTCAGATCCGCTGTGGGACAAACTGCTGCGGGAGAGCCTTCCTGCCCACAGCCATCAGCATCTATAACAACTCTTAATGAAACCATGATGATGAGCTACAACATTTAATTTCCCTTTGAGATTAATAAAGTATTTTGAATTGAATTGAATTTAATCTGCTGTAATTGGATGATTTAACTAGTGTTCATTTGTCAGTGTTGGTCATTGCACAAGTCTGTTCAGACTTAAAGCATCTTGAGCAAAAAGGGGAAAAAATACTATGAACTAGCCATTTGCTCTTAAGTCCAGTTGAGATTAAGTGTTGTTTTCCAAATTTAGGTTGTTTAAAGAGCTTTCTATGACCAGCCCTTAATTCATTGGGGGGGGGGGGGGGGGGGGGGG
>JARVLU010000489.1:16948506-16958971 GCA_031762415.1 Simpsonichthys santanae
ACTCCTCTGAGGCAGCCATAGCCAAAGTGGTTCAAAACATCAAAGTTCATGCTCAATAATCCAGGTAGAAAATCCAATAAAGTTCAGTTAGGTCACCTGGACATTCCTTTTTTTTTGGGGTGTGTGAGATGTTTCATCTTTCATCCAAAGAACTTCTTGAATCATTGAGCATGAACTTTGTTGTTTTGAACCACTTTGCCTATGGCTGTCTGGGAGGAGTCGACAGGGGAGAGGGTGGGCCCCAGAAACCACCTTATCACCAGCAAACTGGTTGATCCACTATGGGAGAGTGCTGCTTGTGGGACTGTTTGTTGTGACTCCTCGGAATGATGAAGTCCTTTTGATGACAGATGAAACATCTCAACAACAACAAAAAAAAAAAAAACATCCAGATGACCTGACTGAACTTTGTTGGATTTTCTACCTGGATTATTGATGAAAAATTCAACCACATGAATGTGGGTTTACTGGGTTGTTTGCAGGGAGAATTTCGTTTAGCTTTGATGTTACGGGCGCAGGCACGCTGACAGCTGATTATCTTCAGACAAGCACCATTCTGAAACTCTTTCACAATTAATTTACCTCTTTTAAACATCCACAAAATGGGATTAAAGAAATCAGCGGAAACATTTTAGTAGCTGGAAAATGTCTGCCTGTAGATGATCGCAATGGAGTTGAGCTGGATCGACAAAGGATAACAAAGCTGTCGCTGTGATATATAATCACAAAAAAATAAAGGTCAGGTTTTGCTTTCTGCATGTTTGTGCAAACCCTCATTATTGGCAGTTTTCATTTTGTTGGAAGTGAGGATGCAGCGAGCAGAAAGTGCACCGCGCCTGCAGAGAAGATGCTGTGTGACTTTCCACAGGCCTGCTAAACAGTGATGACAATTTTAGTGAAAGTCCCACTGTGGGAGCAGTTTCTGTTTTAATGGACCAGTGCAATGTCAGAGAGGATTATTTTTTTTTTCTAAAACAGGTTGTTATGTGTAGCTGTAGAGACAGTGCTAACACCCCCTTGGCTTTTCTGTTTGTATTTTTTTTTCTTCTTCGTTCTCCGCTGCGTCGTGCAGGTGTCTCATGAAGGGCAGCTGACAGTCAATCATCAGCTCACATGCTTCTCAGAGAATGTGGAGGCAGGGGAGAACGAGATGTTGATGGATGTTATTGAAATACTTTCAGCTATTGACCTGAAAAACTGGACCACATCGTGTGCCATCGGGAGAAATGCCCCATAAAAACATGTCAATATGGCCCATCAACAACACGGCAAATGTTTACCTGTGTGTCGTGGGCTTATCGCTGGGCAGGAGTGTGTGCAGATGGACTCACTTGTTCGAATGCAGGCGGCATCTGTTCCACTGGGATTTGGGGTCAACAACGTAAATATCACCGGAAAAAAAAAAAAAAGGCTTTCTCTTTGACCATGAACACATGCCGTGTAAAACAAAAGTCTGGCATAAACAATGCTGTACTTCGCACTTGTCGTTAAAGTGATAGTTAAGATATTTGCCTTCCTCGAAAGGAGATTTTTTTTTTCTTCCTGTTTGTCTGCAGCATCGACAAACTGTCATGACACTCTGAATGGGTTTTGATTAAAATTTCAGATAGTAACTACATCTGAATCACTATTGGGATCAACCAAAATCAAGATGGCTGCCACTGCCAACCCACTTCAGGAAACGGAAAAATGGCAAGAATTTAATCAGTTTTACAGATATTGGATGAAACTGATTTAAATAGTTGAGCATAATCCCCAACACGTTTCACCTTTTTTTTTCTTTTTTTTTTTTACTTTTGGATTACCCTGTTCGCATCAACCCTATCTGTCTGTTAGCAAAATAACTAAGCAAACAGTTGGATAGATTTGGATAAGACTCTTGCAAAATAATAAATGGATACACATCTACAACTGATTAACTTTGGGTGTCAGTACTATCCAAGATGGCCACTATAACTAATGGACATTAGCAAACAAAAAAAAAAAAACGACTAAAACTCTTTCACTATTACAGATATTGAGCTAAAATGTGGTATGGTAGTAGCTGCGAGTCATTCACAGTGCAGTCTCAAAGGACGAACACATCTTGTGTGATCTCACCAGATTTCATTCAACATAATTTACAAAATTTGACCACGACAAATATAAAACTGTCACTTTTCAGCATAAGTCAATTTTAGTTAAAAATTTGGCAAGAAAGGAGATGGGTAAAAAAGCATTACTTCACGGAATGCTGGTCTTTCATTTGAAATTCAGCTTTAATGAAAGATTATGAACAATTACTACCTTACTTGTTGTAGATACCGTATTTTTTGGACCATAAGTCACACTTAAAAATCTTTATTATTTTCTCAAAAATCAACAGTGCGCCTTATGTATTAATTCTGGTTGTGTTTACTGACCTCCAACGGATATTATGTGGTACATGGCACTCAAAATCTGTCAACATGCTTAAGTTTTTCTTGACATGCCTTATAATCCAATGTGTCTTATGTATGAAAACAGACCCATTCATTGATATTGCACCTTATAATCCAGTGTGTCTTGTAGTATGAAAAATAGCTCTTTAGTAGCAAGTCTAAAAGAGATCACAAATACATTTCTTGCTGACAAGTTAAAAGAACTCTTATTTAATTATAATCAAGCAGTCCATGCAGACTATTTTATGCACCTTTACCGGTTTAATATGAGATGGTTGTTCCAGCATTTCTGTTTTCAGAAGTCCATTGAGTTTTTGAAAATGGTAATTTCTTGGGAAATTGATGATGTTTGCATGAACTGCAATAAATGTGTTTTTAATAGATAGCCGTTAGCTCATCAATCCAACCAGAAGTAATCAATATTTCCCCAAATTTAGGTAACTCAGAGATCCACCTACAACAAGTAAGATATTATTTGTTCACCACCTTCCCCAGAAAACCCCCCTATCATTTGAATATGTTTGGATAAAATATTTACCATTAGCCTTGTTTTTAAATGAGCACAAAGTTTATTTCCGATGGCTGTTTGTCGAGAACTTGGTTATAATGGCCTAGTAATTTATTCTGTAATGGCACTAAAGATAATATAATTCATCCTTACGTGGAGTTTAAAGTCTTTACCAATTATTCTTCCATCAAACTGGTATTAAGAAGTTTTATTGCTAATCACAAATGTTGCAATTTCATCAGCGTTATGGAGACAGAATCAGTGGAGTGCAGCTGTTTGAAGCTTCTTATGTGAGGAACCTGCTTTATGAATTTAAACTTGCTTTTGTCCAGAGAGTGATTTGCCTGCATTTCTAAGACGGAGCTTTACCCCTACGTTTAAGAAATTCGAACACTCAACGCTCCTTCTTTTTGTCCTTCATGCCTGGCTTTTTGACTCCTTTCTTTTGGCCATGCGGGCGCTGAGGGAACGAACTCAGCGGAGAGCAGCGGCTTGCTTGACGCAGTGACAAACTGCTTTTGTGAGGCCCAAGTCACTGGAAATAATGGACTCCAGAGCGCCGTTGTACAGATTTGCATTGTGCTGTGAGGGGCTTGTTAGTCTGAAATTCACTATTTTTCATCTAGTAGCAGCTTTAAATTCCAGTGTAAAAAATATGAAGAAAATAATCACTTTGGCAGTTTCCATAAAAGTTCATGACTCACTTGCATCAGTAACTATCACTTTTAAAGATCATGTGCTAAATTTGTTCAGTTTCGAAAAAGTCCCTCGTTTATTGTGGGTATTATGTTCCAGACCCCACTGCAATAAGTGAAAATCTGCAAAGTAGTGATGTTATATTTGCTTTAGTATTTATATTTAAAGGCATTATAAACCCTTCCCACACTCTTGCGATGTTCTAAACTCTTAAACCTATGTAATTCTAACAACATACATACAGTACTGTATATGTAGCTACTAAATTTTACTTACCAGGCTCTGCAGAGCAGCAGCGGCTCGGTTCCTGTCCGACCCGAGAGATGAAAAAAGTCTTGGTGGGCTCCAAATGGAGCTCTGGACTTACAGCGGCGCATCCCTGCTTGGAAGTCCTTGTAGGCTGGCTATCAGCTCTCAAGATTCGCCAATGGGTCTGGAGGTCTGGTTCTGCTCTGGTTCTGGTCCACTTGGGTGGGTTTTATGCAGCTCTCTGCATCCACTGGGCACCAACGTCACTGGGATAAGAGCAGAACTTTTTCCGATCAGACCAAAACTTTCCCTCTAGTATTTCAGCAGATGGAAACAGGGCTTCTGGGTGGGGCCCTGTTGGCTTCTGGGAAATGTAGTCGTTATGTGTGGGAATACAGCATAGGCTAATTGAGAGAAAACTGCAAAATCGCGACGGCTGTCCAAAAGTATTTTATTTTTTCGTTAATTTTTTACTGTCCCAATCACATGAGTAATATTAAAGTTGACAATCACGTGTCCTGTGCAATTGTTTTATGCTAATGTGCATTGACAAACCGCAAAGTAGTGACGGACTACTGTATTACAACACATACTTTCTTTCAGTTCTTTCCCAGGTTTGACCAAAAATGGTGCAACCTCATCATTTCTCAGCATGCGATGATCTTTTTCTAAATCTTTGGCTTGAAAGGCAGCGATATGTATTTCAAGTATTCTGTATGCTTTTATCGCTTGTGGGGAGCATGTGACAGAAAGGTTTATGTAAATATCACAGTTCCAATTATCAATCATGTATATATGTATTTTTTTTCTCCCAGTGGAAGAATTAGTTTAATTTCCAGCATTGCTTTCACATGATTGAATCATTAACATGTTCACGTGCTGAGATGAAAACATTGGATTAACGGTGAGCATCAGGAGGGCTATTATGTGTGAGAGAATCCTGCTGGTTCTGTAGAGATCAGCGTTTTTTGCTGTTTATGTGAAGAATTGGTTTTGTTTGTTTGTTTGTTTTTGTTCAGACCTGGTCCCCCTCAGTTTACTTGTAATCTCCATTTTTTTCTTCAATAAGTTTATGAAATGCATTAATAGAAAAAAATAACTGGATAACTAGGCTCTGGTTGTATTTACTCCTACAAAATTTACATAAATCACCTTTATTTAAATAAATACATTTTAAAATTGGAGAACAATGCAACCCATGAGGAAACAAATATAAAACGTTCACGTCCACTGATGTCAGAAAATGAGTTATGACTTGTGTGTTTTCTTTTTCTGAAGCCTCCCTGTGTTTTGCAGCTGCTCTCAGCCTTCACTTCCTGGTTCTGCCCCGCCCACTTACACCTGTTTCCTGTTGTCATCAAGCCACCTGTCTCCAATCTCCTCATCAGCCTCAGTCTATTTAGTCTCCCAGTCTTCACCTGTCCTGCTGTGCTTTTTGCCCTCCTTGATTGTTTGCTGCTGGCATATATTTATTAATTTTAAATCATCTTTATTTAAGTCCATGTGCATAAATGCATTTCTGGGTCTTTCCTCCACAAATGCGACCTAACCAAATGTCAATGATTTTTTTTTATTGTTTTTTTTATACTGAACGAAGTAGAAAAATAATGGTTCAGTTTAAAAACGGACTAGAACATTTCAGAGTATAAATATCTTTTTTCCACTCAGGCAACAAATGGGATAAAAACAAATCAACTCATGCATACGGCACATTTACACTGTGCCATGCCAAATTATGAAAAAAATTATTTGAGAGCCAAAAGCAAGCTTGGAGGCAAAATTATGTCCAGATTTTGCACATCTAGAACAATCAGGTGAACTCGAGATAACAAATTGTGGCATGTGACAGTTTAAAAAAATATATTTAGATCTGTTTCATACAGTCCCACACGCAGCATGTTCCTGTGACATGTGCTCACATCAGCTTGTAATACAGATTGTACAACTTTGAATCACAACTGATGTCATCCTTTTACCACTGCAGACACCCGGGGATCCGCTTTGAAGTCGACCACCGGCTGTGCTCAGAAAATTTTTAAGAGCCTAGAAAGAGAGGCTGTGGCTTCCATTATTTGACAGCAGCGGGATATACGGGTCACTTTTGTGTTACGTCGTACAGTAGAACAAATACAATTTAACGTCCAGTAAAAGGAATGATTCAGTTGAGCTGCAGGAATTCAACTGATGTTTAGCCATGAGAGCTGCTCTCATGACTGCTAGTTAAACTCATTGTTAGCGCAGCATCTATCACTCACAGATGACGTCAATAGGAACAAATTCAATTCTGTTTGTTTGTTTAGCCTCAATTTGCTGAACAAGTCATTACATGGCACTTTGAAAAAGAAAAACGGGTCCAAATCATAATTTCAGTTCAAATTCCTGCCAGTCGCTTTGTTGTTTTCCTACATCATCAAAAAGCATGACGACGCTACCTCCGGATGTGTTGTGACAAGACATAGAGGACTGAGAGTCCCCGTCATCATTTAATGTCAAAAATACTGATTTTTTTTTTATCAAAGTTTTATTTCTTTATTTTTTTATGTCAAGCGTAAAAACAAATAAAAAGAAACGTACAACAAAACCCTACTCCAGCCCTCCCATACCGGATCAGCTGTACAGGTTCAAGTTTCTTCATTGTCATTTGCATCACATGTGCATGAGGTGGAACAAAATTGCGTAGTTACACTCCAAAATAGCAAAAATCAAAAGTATTATAAACTTCTAACCTACAAAGCTCTCAACAACCTAGCTCCATCTTATATTTGAGATCTTATTGTTACATATTTTCTTAACAGAGCACTTCACTCTCAGACTGCAGGTTTACTCGTGGTTCCTAGAGTTTCCAAAAGCAGAATGGGAGGAAGATCTTTCAGTTCTCAGGCTCCTCTCTTATGTATGGAACCAACTTCCAGTTTATGTCCATAACACCGACACATTGTCCAGTTTGGGCTTAAGACTTTCGTTTTTAATAAATCCTATAGTTAGGGTTGGCTTAGACTACTGGAGGACAAATTAACCTCATTTCCTTAAATGATTTGCTAAAATTGAATTTATTTGATACTATTTCTATCTTAACATGTGATTCTTGACCTGCCATTGTGTATCTGTTCCCCTCAAACCCAACTGGTCGAAGCAGATGGCCACTTGTCCAGAGTCTGGTTCTGCTAAATGTTTCTTCCTCATAAGGGAGTTTTTCCTTTCCACTGTTTCCTTCATGCTTGCTCAAGATGAGAGTTCTGTGATGAAGTTAAACTCAAAGCAGTCTGTTCCCCAGATAAATAGCGTTTAAATTATTAATTTTATATATGAATGTTTCTGTTCAGTGCCCTGAGGTGACTTCTGTTGTGACTTGGCACTATATAAACAAATAAAGTATAAAAATAACCTATACAAGGATGTAAGATATACACTAATGTAAAATAATATGGTATATCAAACAGCAGTCCCAGCATGCGTACAGGCACACATAAATCATACAGGCACTGTGGTCCCCAGGTAAAACTAATCCCATACGAATAGGGCTTAAAATGAAAAGTTATGTTTGCAGCTGAAGCTACATACAGTATTTTTATTGCCTTTGTGCATGTTTACTCACTGACCTGTCCTATTGAAAGCTAAAATATTTAACATGAACAAGTTTTTGTTTGTTTTTGAACACCAATGCAAGCAATTATCAGACATGAACGAGCACATTTTTACTCTGGAAGCTACAGGCGGCACAACGGCTCAGTGTTAAGCACTGTTTCCTCACAGCAAGAAAGTCCTGGGTTCAATCCCTGGTTGGACCTGGGGTCTTTCTGTGTGGCATTTGCATCTTCTTCTTGTGCATGTGTGGGTTTTCTCCAGGTACTTCAGTTTCCTCTCACGGAACAAAAACATGCACGGTTAGGTTGCTTTCAGGCCCAGGCCTCCCTTGAAAAGAGATCTGTGATCTCAATGGGATTTGCCTGGTTAAATATAAAAGGTTGATTTAAAATGTTCCCACTCTGGCAGGTCAGCAGGAAAAAAAAAAAACTAAAAGGAAAAGTGTGTTTACTTAAAAGTAAATTACAAATTTGCATACAAAAATTAAATACTGTTCTCAGAATGTTGCTCTAAAAAAAAAACGTATACATCAGCCAACATTAGCATTTTGCTCAAAGCACAGAAAACACCCGTTAGCATGCTAGCAGTCCCACTCTACTATTTTTTATTATTTTGTTTTTAGCTATGACAAATGATACATACGGTAATTCTTTTTCAGATAAAAATGTTCACATGTGAATTGTTATTTGCATGTCTCTCATATGCATCAATAATGTTACTTATGTACCACTTTTAATTTATTTGTATCACTTAAGCCTCAGATATCCAGGCCTTTTGTACATCTTTAAATGAGTTCAGCTGGTGATTTTTATTTATTTATTTATTTTCTGGGCCTTCTGGTTGCAGGAGCAGCTCCCTGTCACTCAGTCCATCACGTTCACGCAGGGAGGCCAACCTGTTCAGAACTCCACCCGTCTCCAGAGGGAGACCCAAAATATCCACCAGTCTCACTGAGGGAACCAAAATGGCTGGACACACCTACAAACACTTACAGGAAGATGAGTCAGCAGACATGGATTCCATAATAAGGTATTTATTTTATTTGGCTGTTTATCGCCTACTATAGAAAGGTGAATGCATCTGATAACTTTTTTGCCCATGTCAGTGTGTCTGTTTGCAAAATATCTTATGAACCACTGGGGAGAATTTGTTGAAACGCGCGAAAAGCAATTACTGGATATATATCTACAGCTGATTATCTTTTGGGGTCACACAGATTAAAAGTGGCTGCCACAAAAAGAGCTTTAATTCAAACATACTTATAGATATTGTACTAATAGTTGGCGTGGTTGTATCTAAGAGTTACGTATATTTATTGTGTGAGGTTTTTGCTCCGAACATTAGCAATAACTGATAAAAAATGCTGTTTGTCTGTTAGTAAAATTTCTCATAAATCACTAGACAGACTTTAATAGAACTTTCAAACCATAATCAAACCTCTACATCTGATTAACTTTTGGAGTCAGTCCAGTTCAATAGTGTGGCCACAGCTAATCAATATTAGTAACACAAAAAATGGCTATAAATATGTGTCAGTTTTACCGATGTTGAGCTAAAATTGGTTCAAGTAAAAGTCATTCACATCACATACTTTCAGCAAGACATCTTAGGATTGTAAGGTAAGATGAGTTTTATTTTACTTTCTTTTTCTTTTTTTTTTTTTAAGTTTAGTTATTTTAAGTTTAGTCACGTTTTGTTTGATCCTCTAAAATAAAATTTTTGGGCCGTCTCCACAGGCAACGCAGGCCCTGTGGACTAAGCAAGGTTAAGTTGTGGCAGCATCGGGGCGATTTTTTTGAGAGAAATTAGCTTATGACTGAAATCGTCTCAGTTCAGATCCATGAACCGTCCTCTGAAATCAGATCCGGAGAAATAAATGAGCTATGCCCTGCCCTCGTTCAGCTGAAACTGCCACGAGTAATGTGAAGAACACACTTGATAGATGCTCAGCGGCATCGTGGTGCTAGGGGGGAAACACACACATCTAATGATTCTCACAGTTACCTTCTTTTTATTCTACCCATTACAAAAAAATAAAAATAAGGTTAAGAAAACTGCCAAAGCTAATTATCCAATGAAGCACGGGTTCAAATGTAGTTCCAACTGTGTGCAGTGGCTCGATTGGGTGTTCAAGCATTTTGCCGCAGACTCGCGGTTCACATGTCAACACAACAATTTATGTTCCCTCACTCCACGCTGAGCGTTGAGCTGCAGCGAACAAGACCGTAAAACAATGCATAAATTTTAGCCATCTTGAAATTTTCCCCTTTTTTTTTTTTGCTCTCACGACGAAGGGCGGTGAGTTGACCTACTTTTTTTCCCTTAGGTCGTTATAAGTGAAGCGTAGTGACTTGGCTCCGTTTCAGGTGGCATTAAAAACAAAAAGGAGCTGTTGGCACCGCCGCGCTATCTGGAGACTTAAACGTATTTTAAACGTACAGCCTGATCATCCTCACTGGCTTGTGTTCACAGAAGTGAAAATCCCTGACACTACTGTTATTGCTGTGGGTGCAGCTGTGGCTGAGTGGTTAGAGCAGTCGTCCTCCAGTGGGAGAGCTGGGGGTTCGATTCCACCAGCAGTCACATGCTGAAGTGTCCCTGTGCAAGACACTGGAACTGTCATTGCCTCTGTGTCCCATCGGTGTATGAATGGGATCTAAAGCGCTAAAGAACGATTTGTTCAGATTAGCTTTTAGAGCTCGAGTAGAGAGATGTATGAATGTGTGTGGAGGTAGAGGGCACAGATTGTATTGTACAAACTGGGACTTGTTCTTAAATCATTGCTGTCAACCTTGTCTGTCAGCAAAATATCTCCTGGACCACTGAGTGGATTCAGTGAAATGCTCAGAAAGTATTTGGGTCTATAACAGAATACAGGTCAACCTCGGTTTACGACCCTCTCGGTTTAAGTTTTTTCGCACTTACGACCACCTCCCCAGTGACGTCATCACACCTCACGTTGACTTTTTTATGCAGCATTTTATGTTTTTTATGCAGCATTTTATGT
>JARVLU010000489.1:16967303-16989259 GCA_031762415.1 Simpsonichthys santanae
CCCCCCCCCCCCCCCCCCAGAAGTCACTAACTGTATTTTCATTACAGTGGTAACAAAAGGCAAGTGTGCAAACTGCAAAATTAAAGATGAAATATTTATACACTGAAAACATGCATGTGTTGGAAGGTTATAGGACATTTTTATTGGGCTTTAATGGAAATGTATGTATTTTCAGAATCAACCTTATTGTCATTGCACAGTTAAATACAACAAAAAATGCCTGTACATCTCAGTGCAGCCGTAGCTGGAGGTGCACGGAAGCAGCAGCTTCATTGTGAAGCACTTTTCAGGCAACTTTCAATATTTCTGACTAAATCGTTTAGTTTATGTATATTTTCTTTCTTTTTACTTATAAAGTGTTCTAGACCAGCAGTTTTTCAGTGTCTTCTACTTGTGTTTTAGTAATGTTCCTATAGATCAGCAGTTCCCAAAGTGGGGTTTCCCATTAAATCAGTCCACACAAAAAACCCTTTTTAGTGATTTACTTAGTAGAAATGTGGGGACTTTAGATTGGTTACATGCAAGAAAAATACCCATAATTCTATTCACCTATTTTTTTTTTGTTTGTTTGTTTGTTTGTTTCAGATTTGTAAGATAGCTGCACAATCAAAATTTTGGCTTGCCCAAATCACTCTTGCCCTTTCTCAAAAGTACTTAAACTTTCTGTTTTAAAGTACCTAATGACCATGCACAAACACCTACCCCAGCTCATTTCTGTCTGCACTACTGAGTAATCCATAGATCACTGCTGAACATTCTTCAACACCACTCAACAGTGACACTTTTTACTCCGAATGCAGCATTCTCTGCTCTGATCTTGATGGCAGCAAACTCATGGCACAGTAAACCTGTACTCCAGCTCAGCTGATGCCAGACACAGTGTGGGATTACGGAAAGTATTGTAAAGAGTCCAATGCCTGGGTCCAGATAGCAGATGAAGTTCTTATGGGATTCTGTAATCCTTCACACATCGAGCAATAATCCTTTCTTGTTGTGGTCTGTCTAATCCTTCAAGAGGTGTTTGGGTGCTGCATTGTTTCCAACACATCCATACTCCCACATATGCCTCCATTGCTACCTGGCCTCATGCAAACCATAATGCAGCCGCTATCATACCCTGCTGAGTGTTTGTAATGCATATATGTATGGTGACCCTGACAGAGTAACAACTGCCCTGATAACACTTATCTCTTCACTCATGATGCCACCGCTCATGCCCTTTGGTGCTCGTTCTAGACGTGGCAGTTCCTTGAAAATGGAATAATTTACATGCCCATTGCTGGTCTATTTATACCAAAAGCGCATCGATTCTTCAGGGTATACCTAATTTTTTGTGTCAGTGAATATATATATATATACTCATTGTATATATACAGTGAGTATATATATATACAGTATATATATATAGTATACCCAGCAATCAAAGAACCTTATAAAGAAGATATTTCCATTCAGAATATAAGCGACCATCTTCAGAAGTTCAGTTCAAGGAGGCCTTGTGATGACCGCCTACCAAAAAGCAGAAAAGGTTTTTAACCTATATCTGTGTGTGCTAATGTGTCTGCTCTGCTCCCAAAATATCTCATTAACCAATCAACCAAGTTTCTTTGAACTTGCCTTCTATAAACATAGGAAATACATCTGCTACTGATAATTGTTTGGAGTCCACTACATTAAAAAAAATTGCCACCACTGCTAATTGATATTAGTCAACAAAAAAGTGGCTGTAAGTCTGAATGTTGCAACATTTGAATTGAAAATTGAGGTTGCAGCCATGCATTGCTCACAGCACATACAGAGCATGAATATATTTTTTACCAAAACTGCTACAACTCCATAATTTCTCAACATGTGATGATTTATATTGATATACAATAACCATTACTTAAAGGAATGTCAGGTCTTTAGTTTTTTATTGGTTGCATCTAATTTTCCTTTTTACTCCACAGATGCACATATATGCATCAGTGACAGTTTCTGATGCCGATATGTCATGGGAATTTTAGTAAAGGTTTATGGATGCTTTTCACTAACTAATGTTAAATTAATGTGTGTGAGTTGCTTGTTTTTCATCTCAGAGAGGAGCCTGCAGGTGCACGGAGGAGCACCTGATGACTCAAAGGCCTTTTCCTCGTCTGTAAGCTGGAAAGCTGAAGTCGTCTTGACCTTGCTTCTCTCTGATAAGCGTACTGTATATTTAAAAAAAAACTTCCTGCCTCCACTATCTGATGTAGATTCTCACTGATGAAGCTCTAATCTTGTAACTTTGTACATCTGTGAAAGCATTATTGTGACCATCTACTCTTACAAGTAAAAGACAGATTAAAAAATCTTCTTGTGTCCTCACTGCCATTAACAATAACACGACCACTGGCAACATTAAATATGGTTTACTGGAGTAAGTAGATGATGAGAGGATATTTAAATATCCAACACAAATTGTGAAGATGTGAGGGATAAACAGTGAGTGGCAAATTATCAGCATCACTTAAAGAAATTGCTTCATGGCATCAATGTCAGATGGAAATCGATTGGTATACTGTATTTTTAGAGCACACAGAAAAATACATTTAATGTGGATGTTCAAATATGCAGTTTTTCGGCACTAAACAAGCAGAATTTTTCTAATAAATTTTAGAATGCCAAATGTTTTACGGTTCTAAATTTGAAATTAATGTCTATTCAAAACGTCACTTTAAACAAAGTGTTGTGTTAGTCAACAAAGATTTCACTTGGCTCCTAAATGTATTTATTTGGTTCCTATGAAAAACTACCGGTTGGGCCACCAATATCCATGACACAATTACAAGAAGAGCTGCAATTTACTGTTTCTTTGAATGAAAGAAGAAAACGTGTACTAACTAAAAACCAAAACTATCGGTTCATTCATAATATTTTTTTTTTTTTACTTTGCATCGTAAAGACTGAAATGCTATAATTGTTCCCTGGAAGTATCTTCTTGCTGTGGAACTGCTGATAGGCCATGTTCACTCTGAACTCTGGAGATGCTGTTGGAAGCCATTGAAAGGGTCTCAGTCTCATTGATTGATAGCTTTTTCCAGGAAAAACTAGCCAAAGAACCAAAAAGAGCCAAAAAAAAAACAAAAAACAAAAAAAATCTCTAAAGGAATTATTCTTTAGTCAACATTGAGAACTGTTTGAGTCCACATTTACCAAGAGTCCCAGTCCACTGGTCCATCAACATTATACTACTACCATCCAACTACTATCCAAGATGGCCATGCTCAGCCAAGTTGCAGCATCACAGGCTCCCGGTGAACTTGGATCTTTTTTTTTTTTTTTGTTTTTGTTCTTGTTTTTGTTTTAACCTTTTTTTTTTTTTTTTTTGTGTGCGTACAATGCACATGCACAGTACGAGTATGACCGTGACACTTGTGGAGTTTTCTGTGTCGCTGCTTTGCCATCGAGCCATTGATCCTGCCATCGTGGTTCAGTCCTTCCAGCCTCTGGCTCAGGCCTGTCATGGCAGCTGTATATGATCTTCCATCTGACTGCACAGACCGAACTCTACGGACCCATTCGGTTCTGCGGGGAAACCTGGATGTTTTTTTCCGTCTGCTGGACCCGGCTCTGGAGGGTTGTCTGGGAGGGCAGCTGCTGCAGTCTGTTACCACCGGGGTGTTGACTGGACCTGCTAACTATACCTGCTAATGCTGCTAACCATCTGCCCGATCGGACCAAACTCTGCAGACTCCACTTGGTTCCGTGGGGAAACCTTGGATGTTCTCTCTCTGCTGGACCTGGTTCTGGAGGGCAGTCTAGGAAGTAACTGCTGCAGTCCTTATTGCTGAAGGGACCTGTTAACAAGACCTGCTAATGCTGCTAACAACACCACACCGCTAACAGTGCCGTGGTACTAACTGGACCATGCTGCTGTAGATTTTTCTTTTTTCACTTTTGGCACCTTGTTTCTGTATTTTTGTTGCATGCTTTGAATGAATCCTAGTTTGTTAGTGTTTGCATTAAGCGTGTAAATTATAGCCGAACAGAACCTATGAGAATCGTGCTGCTGTTTGGTGTATTGTTTTTAGCGTACCATTTGGCATTCGTTTAGCGTATATCTTAGTTTATATCTCAGATCCTTATTTACTGTTTCTTTTTACACTTTATATTTTTTCTATTGTTTGATGTCACTGGGACCCTGTGTACACAGTTTCGTTCCACTACATGTGCCACATGTGATGCGAATGACAGTAAAGTTTCTCTGACTCTCTGACTCTGCGATTAGATAACTGTATTCAAATGAAGATTATGAAAAAAAAAGTAAGTTTTCTCAATGCGTGAAATGAGTGAGGTTTGTTGGAGGTGGGCCGTCTTAACTGCTCAATTACCCTCAATGGTGTTGACTCTTTTATGTTTTGTAGAAATGTCATACCCTGCTCTCTCCTGCTCTGAGTGAAGGGAATACTAATGAGTCTGAGGTGCAGGGAGATGATGAAGGTTCCCACCAGATGGCACAAAGATTATGAGAACAGCAGGCCTGCATGCGGACTGCGTTCCTACCAGATCTGCTAACATTTCTCACCACATCAGGTGGTATTTAATGTTGCCAGTGGTCGTGTTATTGTTAATGACAGCTTCTTTAGTCAGATAAAATATGTTTTATTTTGTATGTCAGTGGCAGCTGCTGACCTTGTGAACCATTGTGTAGATGGATCACTTTGATGGTGCTGAATATTTATGTTGCTTCTCCAGTGAGGCAGCATCACAAAATGACAAGTTATTTGTAACAGATTTAAGATGTTAAGTATGACAAAGCAGCACCACTGTTCTTTTTAGGTGGGATTCTGCCAAAGGGTAATGGGCAATCAAGCACTGGTTTTCAGTGAGAAAAGGGTTGATTGCCCTCTCCGATTTGGGAGAGAAGTGCTGCCTCAAGTGGAGGAGTTCAAGTATATCAGGGTTTTGTTCACATGCAAGGGAAGAATGGAGCGGGAGATTGACAGACGGATTGATGCAGCTTTCGCAGTACTGTATTTCATACTCTATGCCGGTCCATTGTGGTGAAGAGGGAGCTGATGATCTGTAAGGCGAAGTTCTCTGTTTAATTGTCGATAGAATGAAATCATGGATGCAAGGGGTCAAAATTAGTTTTCTCTGCAAGGTGTCTGGACTCTCCCTTTAGAAACCGGATGAGAAGTTTAGTTATCAGGGAGAGACTCGGAGTAGAAACGCTGCTCCTCCACATCAAGAGGAGCCAGTTGAGGTGGTTTGTTCATCTGGTAAGGATGAATCGGTGGACACCTCCATGGGGAAGATAGATTCAGTCCTAAAACAACTCGAGTCTCAAACGTATAGCATTTCATGCAATTTACCTTTTTTTTTTTTAATTATCCTAAGTAATACAATATACTGTTTATTTACATAGAATTGTGTCATTTGCAAGTTCACCGTGGGACATTTCCACAAGGAAAACCAAATTATTTCTACTAGAATAAGCACAACAAACCAACACTGGTGGAAAATGCAGAAGCAGTTTCTCTTTGAGAACTTTACTCTTATTTGTATTTGTCTTTGACTCACACCTGAATTCTTCAAACCAGCAAATTGCTCTAACTTCTTGTTTTGAGAGAGGCGTCTCACTTTTGCAGATAATCAGGTAATCAAATGCATCTGATTAGCTGCACCTGGCAGCTACTTACCCTTTTGTTTCAAATTCCCAGTGTGTAATATAAATGCCACTTCCATGTTTTCTCCTAGTTATGTTAAATGACTCATAGTAAGAGCTAGGTGATCTTTATTAAGACAAGTCATCATGAGAAACATAGAATAGAAAGATTTAGTTGTCGTAGATTTTTGTGTTTTGAGCTAGTTTTTCTTTGGTATGTATCTGTTTTAATGGGATTTAAGTACTGTTAGATATTATTGCAATGCTTATTGTCTCTTGAGTTTCTCCATTTTTTTTCCCCTTCCAGGCTCCTCTCACCTGTGTCTCATTCCTGATCAGCACACCTGCTTCCACTCATCATCACCTTCCTTATTTGTAAGCTCCTGTTTGTTCACACTTTGTGTTTCTGCTTTTGGTTCTTCTTTAGTTTGTCTATTAAAATTCAAGCTTCTGAACCCAGCATTTGGGTTTTTACATTATTTTTTTTCGTACTGACTCTTTTCTACAAATGTAAAGGAGACCTAGACATCTGGAATTCACTTATCTTTAAATCCACACAAAATTATTTCTCAGGCTTGAAAACAACACAATAGATTAACAGCATCTTGTGTCAGTGTAGACCATGTTTGTTTCAGCAAAACGCATTGCTTTTATTGCAACAGCTTATTGCAAGACACCCGGAGCAAATTTGATTGTGTCTGCAGTCCAGACCGGTCACGAGTAGACACGTAGAGCATTTTGTTTTAGATTAATAAGTCAAAGCAGGTCCAGAAATGACGAACAGCTAACACCCTCCATGAACCAAAATCAAAATCTTAGCAAAAACAATAAAATATAATTTAATAGTAGTTAAAAAAATAAGTACATATTTTGAAAATTTTAACATTCTACTTTTAAAAGAGGCTTAATTTAGCCGCTGATGCAAATCTGAAGCTTAGTTTTTAGGATAAAATTTACAATACATGAATTCAACTGGTGTCTATTTAATTAAGCTTCTACATAAGTGTCCTGGAGTTATTTCAGAACATGTAGTCAATTATCTATCAGAAGAGGACAAGGACTTCTTTTACTGTTACATGCGCCTGTTGTCTCATTTAGCGTTCTGCCTACAGGGCTGTACAGGGATTAGTACAACAGTGTTGGGCCATTTACACGTAGTGAGTTTATCAGAGTGGCAGTGTTACGGCGACGCAACAGTGTGCAACAACAATCGTCCATCTGCTCCTCTTCACCACGAGGCTGCCCAGACATCGTGGGATAGAATCAACAGACAAATGTTGAGTAACAACAAAGCCCGTAAATTGCACACATTGCTGGTAAAACAGCTTTTTCAGTGCGACACAGGGAAATAGAAAAATGAATACGTATCTCATTATTTGGTCATTTTGTTCCCAAGAAAACATCAAGAAAATGTTAATGCTCTGTACCTGACGGTTAAAGTTTACAAAGAAAGGCGTGATTTGCAGCCTCATCTCATCTTTATTGCAAACAGAGGAGATTAAATCGTCAGTAAAACCAACAAGGTTGTTTTTATGAGAGTCTGAAAATCAACAGTTAGTCATTAAATGCATTATTGGGAATTGCATCTCCTATTTTCTTAAAGTTTGATGACATGCACGCTTGATGACAACACCAGACACCTTGATGAGGGAGAACTAATTAAGACGTGTTGGAAAATGATCAGCTTGGACAGGAAAGGGTGCATCCGAAAGGGCTGACGGTTTAAATTTCCTGCTTGCTAAGCAGTAAAGTGTTAGTAAAAAAAAAATTCAAGGTAAGGATGTTTGACACGTCAAGAGATCTTGGAATTGTGATCAAATGTACAGCAAGTAGCTTGATTTTGTCAAATTTTAAGTTGAGTAATATGTATGCTGTATTCTTTCCATTTTTAGCATAAAAACGGGGAAAACTGTTATCTGAATAAGATATCAAACAATTATTTAATGATATTGTTTGATTGTGACTGGATTGACAAGCAAACAGCTCATTTGACCACAGATGATAGTCAAAATCTTAAAACAACTTTATATATTCGCTTTTTAGCAATATTTTGGAATTTATTTTGGAGTTTAACACTTCCTTTTTAGACTGCTGTTAGAATAGATTCCCATGATTTATTTACAAGCTCACACGGCTTTTCCCTGCAGGAATATTTTTTCATTTACCCTTTATTTATCCAGGTAGTCTCATTGAGTCACGAGAACTCATTTTCAATAGAGACCTGTTTTAGGGAGCAGATGGTGGGGGTTAAGGGCCTTGCTCAGGGATCCAGAGCAGGTTGAATGACGGACGCAGGTGTGAGTGTTTCACCTTTTCCATCCACATTTTCATGTTGACGGTACTGGGAGTTGATCCTGCGACTTTCCAATCACAGGCCCATCTTCTAACCTATGTGCCACCACTCCCCCAATATCATCATTATGTGGGTGTAAATGTTGAATGTATCATTCTTGGAAACTGCTATGAGATTTTAAAGACTTGGATTGTTTTAAGATTATTATTCACTGGTTTTCAATCCAACTAAGACTAGTCAGGATTATCTACAACAAGTAGGATATTAATTGTTCACAACCTTTCTATATAATCTATTTTCATAAAATATGAAATATACCTATTAGATGCTTCCAGGACTTAATTTGTAAACCGATCAATGCCACAAAATAGTGGGTGGGCTGGTGGGGGTGGGCGGGGGTCTGGCTGTCCTCCGTCAGGAAATTTTGAATAAAGTTGATGCCATTTCCTGGATTTTGGTATATTTTAATGAGTTGTTAACATCTGTTTACCTATATTTGTAAACAATCTGCTTCTGTCAAGCCTCTTACCCCCCTCCCTCTTACTTAACATTTTGAGCTCGACTTTTGTCTGCTGAATTTATTGTCCTGCTCGTTGTTGTCCGACTCCACGTGAAACATCCAGAAGCCTCCTCCATTTGTTCATGGCAGCTGCCTGTGGGCTCCTGCCCATGCATGACTGCCTGGTTAGCTTGGCACTCACCCCCACCACTCTTTTAAGGGTGAAGATTTTTAAGAGTAGAAGTGGAAATGCTTGCTTCAAGAGGTAGATCATGTGCAATATTAAGAAGTACGTAAGTGGCTGTTTTCATTTTTTCAGTTAAACCTTTATTTATACAGGTTAGTCTCATTGAGCCATGAGGACTCATTTACAAGAGTGCCATTTACAAGAAAGGCTGTTGTGTTTAAAATGAGTGTTTATGTAATTATTTTCAATTTATATATCCAAGAAGTTTTATTTGTTCAAGGCAGTCATATTTGTTCATAACTTTATTATTAGCAAGCCTGAGAGTTACCGGATCCAAGCAAATGGTTACCAGAACACACCCTGTCAAAATAAGAGTTCCCGGTTCCTGTTTCGGCAGGATCCTGGCCCAAATTAAGCCCTAGATGCTTCCTTGTGAAAAAATGCACAGAATATTAGGAGTCAATAGCTCTGTCTTCCATTTTCCTTCATGTAGACGCTTTGAGTAGGCAGAGCTGGTGGAACACCAGCTGTTTCCAATGGCAGCTGATTACTACACTTCTTTTAGCTTAATCATTCCAGCAGTCATTCGTGGACCGTTAGTTACCAAATGAAATCCTCTTGACTACCTTTGTAATCTCCTACCCTGCAGAATGTCTGCATCAGTATGTGAGGTTTTTTTTTTTTTTTTTTTTTTTCCAATTTCAAGCCATCTTTCCTCGGCCAAGGAATAAGAGTCTGTTAGGAATCTCTCTTTCTTTTTTTTTTTTTTTTTCTTTCTTTTTTTGCGTCCAAATCCTATACATGTTGTCGCTTTCATTACTTTTGTGTCTGTCCAAACAGGTCTCACTTGTAAATGAGTCTTCGAGGCGCAATATGATTTATCTGTATAAATAAAGTTTGAATGAATGAATGAATGAAGGAACCTGGATTACCTGTCTCCTCATCCTGTCTCGAGGAAAACACGCCTCACCTGGAACAGAGAAACAAATCAGGTTGCCTTGACTCAGTCCTTCACCTGCCTGCCTGCTCTCCAACATCCAGCACCTGCCTTGCATCATTCCTGCCTGGACACTAACGCAGGGGGTGTAATATCTCTGTATGTAGTCTAGTTCCTTTCCATTTTCAGTACTCTGGATTCAGTTTACCAAAATGATAGAGAAGTTGACAAATAAAATGAAACATGGTTAGAATTATTGCTGCTGTGGAGCAATTTAAATAGAAAATGACCGTTTTTCTAAACAATACACATGCAGTAATATTGTAATTATTATTAAAACCAGTTTTTACATTTTGCAATTTTGCCATTTCCAAAGAATAAAAATGAGAATTTTTGATTGTATGCATGTCTAGGGCTTAGTTACACATTCTTCAAAATGAGAAATGTATTTTATTTTTTGTAAGGAGGACGGTCGCTGGAAAAAAAAAAAAAAAACTTTGTTCTTGGAACATCTTGCATGTTCTTTCTTTGAAGTTCTGTCCACAGATGTTCAATGATTCTCAGGTCAGTGGGTTTAAGAGGTATGGCGAAACTTTGTAAAACTTTCAGCTTGTGTCTCTTGATGTTTTTCATTGAAGATTCTGAGGCGCGTTTAGGAGCCGTGCTCTGTTGGAGAAATCTTTTTTATTTTTATTATTTTATTTATTTTACTTTTTTTTTTTTTTTTTTTTTTTCATTTGATAGGTTTGCTGCAATCACATGTGAAGTTTTCTTCAGGTCACTGGCTGCAACACATCAATTCAACTTGCTGCTTATCAGCTGTTCTGTTCAAAAAATGCATATTATTTCTCGCTGCAAACACACCCATAAAGGGTTTTCTTTTAGATCAATCTTTCGTACAATTTTTTCCCCAAAATGCCTCAAAACGTCTGAGTACAGACTTCATGGTTAAAAAGACACTGCACAACTGCAAAATAGCTTAGTGCACCTCTATTTCTAAAGTCAATGAGTTTTCCCTTGGGAATCACTTTTCCACAAATCCTAAGCAGCTCTTTCTAAAGATTGTCTTAGTCTTCCAAAACCTCGTTTAACAATTTTATGTTGCCTGTTAATTCCAATGTGCTTGATCCTGTTGCAAACTTAGGAAAAGTGTAACCTGCAAAGGCTTTGCCATTGAATTTTCATTTTCAAAATGTCAGGCATCTGTTTAAAGGGCCCGGTGAATGCTGATTATTGGAACAGGAGCCACAGATTCTGTTTGTCCACAAAAGTTTTGAAATTTGCATCAGCTGGCCTTTGCTGACTAACTCATGTCTGACATCTTTGATAAATGACATCTTAGAAGTAGCAACATCTTTTGATGCTCAAACTTTTACTTGGTGCTTCATTTTTCCACTTTAAGGTGGTTTAAAAAGTAATGTGTTCAAAATTATAACCATTTCTAATTATTCCCTGTTCTTTAAGTCTTCATAATATTTCATCTTACTTAAATACTGTTATTTTTATTTCACAAATATTTGTTTGTGACAATAGGTTTGTCACATAATTGTTTTTGTCTGAGTTTGTGAAACCATATTTTCATATCTTTACACCAGTCTCTTATATTTATTAAAGCCATCCACTATCGTCTGGCACTCCCTGGATGAAGATTTTCACTCTTTCTGATGGGGACAATCTCTTCAGAATGACCAGACTATTTCTTTCAACTAAATCTCTCCAAACTAAGACTGTTCAAAGAGCTTTTTTCAACAGATGCAGTAATATTTGTTTATAACTGATCTATACCATGCCACCACTAAAATGTCCCACAGAGTCATAATACACGTTAGGTTAAAGTTGAATGTGTAACTCCAATCCCTAAAGATTCCCAGAGACATATCTTTTCGTAACCGAACAACCCTGAAAACCTCGTTATGCTGTTGACAGTGTAGGAATGATGGGGAGGATACTTGTTTTTATTAGTAATAACCACAACACGTATAAGCCCTGGGGGTGGTTATGATTGCAGGGCCACAAGCTGCAGCCACAAACTGCAGCCACCAGGCTGACTCGGGAGTCCCAAATCAGCCTGCAAGACAGATTGTGGTCCTGACCTCAGACTCTGTTTTGGTCCCTGCTATAATCAGGATGTTCCCTAAGCACGAGCTGTCAGGATGCACACTTTAGTATTCTGCTGAGCTCTGCTGAGAGTACAGCATATATTGCACTTGACTCTATCCGAGCTAAAGTGAGCTGTGGAACTTTGAATGAAAATTTGCAGTTTGTTGCAACACAAAAACCAAGACTATAGAAGGCTTTCCACGTTCAAATAACAGTGAATACTGCTTAGTTTGACATTAAATGATGAGACTGAAATGAGCATTAATTTAAACTAGTTTTAGCTAAAAGTCTGGTGTGGTTGCACCCGCTTCAAATGTTATCAACCATTCAATGGCTGTTATTACTTATTATCAGCCCCAAAACTATCGGTCGAAATGCCGCTCCTCTACCTCCTAGTACGTTAAAAATTAGCGTTGTTAGCTTAGCGCAACATAGCTTCGCATGGTTAGGTTTAGAGTAAAGGGTGTTGTGTTACGTTTCGGGTCTTGGTTAGGTTTAGGCACAACGGTAAGGGGGTTAAGTTTAGGTTTGGTCCTCTGGGACAGGTATAAGGTTAGGTTTAGGCACAAGAGCAAGGTGGTTAAGTTTAGGTTTGGGCGTCTCGGTCAGGTGTAAGGTTACATTTAGGAAACGGGTTACGTAACAAGAAGAAAAAAAAAACACTTCCTGGTTTGCACACGTCACACTCTGCCTGTTAACAGCGAAAATCACGATAATAACGTAACTTTGCACCTGTTAGGAAGTACAGGAGGGACAGTCTGACCGATACGAATGGTGATGATAGCAACTAATAACGTCCATTTAATGGACTGACAACAAGCCGCTGGTGGATTTCCAAAGTCATATACACGTGAAACCTTTTTCTAAACTGTTATTTTCCTATTTCCAAACACAGTTTGTAGGTGATAACAATACATGTACAGTAGGCCCTCGCTACTTTGCGGTTCGTTTTTCGCGGACTCTCTCTGTCGCGGTTTTTCAACGTAAGATTGGACACGATGCACAATTGACTGATTGATGGATGAGCCACACGATCGGCATGGAACTTTTATTTAAAATTATTTTAAATTGTTTAGCACCTGCTGCACATTTGTGCAGCCCAGACTGCAGGACAAGCTTCCTCCTGCAGCTGATCAGCTGATCCAGGTAACGGTAGTAGTATTAGCATTATCATTAGCATTATTAGTATTAGTAGTGGTATTAGTATTAGTATTAGTAGTATTAGTAGTAGTAGTGGTAGTGGTGGTGGTGTGGCTGAGTGTTGGGTTTCAAATACACCAGTAGTCTCATGCCGAAGTGTCCCTGGGCAAGACACTAAACCCCTCATTGCCCCTGATATGTGTCCCATCGGTGTATGAATGTGATAAAGCTCTGATTATTCTTTGTAGAGAAATAGAGTGCTGTAAGAATGGGTAAATGAGAGCATAGGTTGTGTTGTAAAGCGCTTTGAGTACCGGTATCTTGATAAGATAGAAAGACGATATAGAAGTACAGTCCATTTATTAGCCCACTCCTTCTCCTAAGACCTTATTCCATCAATTGTTATTACTAAATTTATTTTTAAAACATCTTAGTTTCCTACAAATTTATGAATCCAAAAAACTATTAAAAAAGTGAAAAGGAGAAAAAAAAAAGAAAAAAGTAAATTATTTTTCTTCTTTCGGCTGCTCCCTTCTTCAAGGGTCACCACAGCAAACTAAGGCGCATGAAGACTTGGTAATTATTTTTACACCAGATGCCCTTCCTGACACAACCACAGACCACCGAGCTACCACAGCCCTCTGTGTGGAGCAGAGGGCAGCTATCAGATGTCATGGGGAGCAGATGGTGCTGATTAAGGGCCTTGCTCAAGGGCCCAGAGTGGGGCAAATGAGGGTGGAGGCAGGTGTGGACGTTTCACCTTTCCCACTCACATTTTGATGAGGTTGTCGGTACTGGGAGTTGAACTGGCGACATTCCGACCACAGGCCCAGCTTCACTAACCTCTGCACCACCACTCCCCTACAATTAATTACAAATTAAATCAATAATGAATAAATATAGTACATTTCAGAGAGTAGAACCCATGTGACCATCATCTTAAGACAATAGTCAGTCACATAAATGAGAATAGGATGATAGTATCAGTAATAATGATTAAGTATGAGTAATAATGAAATAAAACTTCTTCCCTTCTCTTGCCAGGTTTAACCTGCGTTGTCCTAATTACTCACCAGCCGCTCGAACTGCCTCAGTCTGTATTTAGGGCAACATCCATTGGCATTTCTTATCAGCTTTAGTCTCACTGTTGTTGTAACTATGAGCTATTAAGCGTGAATGTCTGATTCTGATGAGCAGTCTGTGTCCGAAGCTCTACCGGCTGTCGGCGCCTGCTGCTCAGCTTCAGCAGGTTCTCCCCAGCAGACCTCTGTCAAAACTAATCTGTTTCTCTCTGCCCTCATCTGCATCTAACCACTTCTTCTCCTCAGTCCACCCCATGTGCTTCATGCCGAGCTTCAGTTTTCTGTCATCTTATCAGCCTCACAACCAATATTTGTGGGGACGTTCCTGAGTATGATGGGCCTCAACGGCACCATCAAAAACCCAGTGGATGTGAGCCGATGGTCCCACCAAGAAACCATGAGAATAAATGGACTAAATGCAACAGATACAGCGCTGGAATTTCAATATAATTTAGATATATGCTGCGCTTGGAAAATGAAAGTGCTCACAGGGGCTTTAGGATACTCAGTAGGAACATTATATGGTAAAAATATGACTTATTTATTACATATTAAAAGCTTCCCCAGTTGATTGCTCAAATCATAACTTTTATTTTGTGTATTGCACTTTTTCCCCATCTTAACAAAATTCAACAAAACCTAAAATGACCATAAATTATGTAATAAAATTTAGGTTTAACAGCCCAGTGGGGGAGTGAGCAATGCTCTGCTTGATCAACAAGAGAAAATGTTTTTTTTTTTTTATTTTATCTCTCGGGTTCTCGTCTCCTTAGTGAGTAGTAAAATCACTGAAGTTCAAAATGTGAACTATTAAATCTTACACTAAAACAAGCAAAATTGTGTTTTGAACTCAACTATAATACATTGAGTTGGTCCAGCTCATATAAAAATAAAGACCAAGCATTCCTTTAAACGATCACATGACCACGCCACTCTTTATACCGGTAGACCAAGATCATCATTATGTTGAGGAATGACAGAGTATCCCAATTGTTCAACCCTAGAAAATGCTATGCATCAAATATTTGAATGACTCTCAGCTACTAACATGCCAAATATTAGCTCAGTGTCTGTAAAATAGCTGTGTCATAGCTATTTGTTTCCCAATGCAAGTTAGTTGTGGTGGTCATCTTGAACTGTTTTAAACCCAAATTTGTACCAGTTGTAGATGCATAGCCAATAATTACTTTCAGGAAGTTTGACTGAACTTCAGCCAGTGGTTCAGGAGATATTTTGCTGACAGACACAGATGACTTCAATGCTTAATGGCACAGTTAATGGCCAGCTTTCACTTATTCTTATCGTTCCTACAAACTGACTCAGCACCGTCTTTGTCTTGATCTGTCGTAACTCAGAACAACTCTGACTCACTGAGCAAAAAACATATGGCAGACATGTTTCTGCACATGCTCTTGTTTCTTGTATCCACATGACGAAGGTGAGCTGAGCCTCCTTTAGACGGCTCTAAACCTCTTTCTGACCCACATTAACCTCGTTGAGTGTAATCAACCATGAGTCATATAAAACCTTTCAGCTGAGTTCATGCTTTTTTAATGTACTTGAAAATGTGACCATGTCGGCTGAACTGCTGTTTTTTTTTTCTCTCTCTTACAGCAAATAAAATGTCACCTAAAAGCTCATTTAAATTAAAAATATTCAAATACAAGAACAAGACAACACTGATGAACCATTTTACTAGGAATGTTACAAAAACATTTGTTGCTTCTGCATATTTTTACTTCTTTTTGCAGGACAATGGCTCCCCTCAGGGCTGTGTGTTGAGCCCCCTCCTGTTCACTCTGCTCACGTATGACTGTGCCCCTACCTATCCAGGCTGTCATATTGTAAAGTTTGCTGATGATACAGCAGTGATTGGATGCATCACAAACAACGATGAGTCCAGCTACAGGCAGGAGGTGGAACACCTGGAGAGCTGGTGCAAAGAGAATAACCTTCACATCAATGTGAAGAAGATAAAGGGGATGGTCGTGGATTTCATGGTGGAAGTGGAAAAGTTCTGCAGAGAGTGGTGAAGGCTGCACAGAAGACTGTTGCAGTCAGTCTCCCCATCATCACAGACATCTACACCTCTAGATGCAGGAAAAGGGCCACCTGCATCATGAAGGACCCCACTCACCCAGCACACACATTTTTTGCCCCATTCCCCTCAAGAAGAAGGTTGAGGCACATTGAATGTAGAACCACTAAGGAACAGCTTCTACCCTGAGGCTGTTAGACTCATGAATATCTAATCAGGATAATCACTCTGGGGAAAAAAATCACTGTAATGCCACTTTGATTGGTGACATGTGCTGCTGATCTCATGCTGCTGATCATTTCATGCTGCTGTATTCATTCGTACTCATCTACTCACAGAGACTCCTGTTCATGCTGCTGTTGTTCGGTGTATTGTTTTACACTATTAGTGTCTAGCATATTTTTAGTTTATATCTTAGATCCTTATTTACTGTTTCTTTTTACAATTTATATTTGTGCTATTAGTGGATGTAACTGGGACCCTGTGTACACAGTTTTGTTCCACCTCATGTATCACGTGTGATGTGAATGATAAAAACCTACATGAACATGAACTTCAAAAACTGATTTTTGCATAATCTGTTGATGCACAGAATTTTTGTTGGCAACGACTCTCAGCGACCACCACACCAATTTTTAGCTCAGTGTCTGAAAAAAATATCGGGTTGAAGCCATTTTTTTGTTTGCTAATGTTGTTCAGCTGTGGCAGGCAACTTGAAGAAAGAGGCTGACTTGAAAACTTAAGTACTTGTAGAACAAGTGCCTACTTTTTTAAAAGTTTTACTAAAAGCCATTTGGTGGTTCAGGAAAAATGTACCGGTAAAATAAAACAATAATGGTAAGCTTACTCAGGATGGATGGATGAATCTTCATTAATAATCTCTGCTTGGGAAATTATTATTTTGTTGCAGCAGCACAAACATATTTAAGAGAGCCAAACTAACTGACAACTGCAGAAAAAAACTTATTCGGAGCAAATAGAAACTTAAAAAATGTGCAAAATGTAGTAAAAACTGTATAAAAGACTTAAATGTTCAATTTGTCCTGCAAAAAAAGTAAAAATATGAAGAAGCAACAAACTTTTTGTAACAATCCATGTAAATTGGTTAATAAGTGTTGTGTAGTGCTTATATATTTGTACGTTTTTAATTTAAATGAGCTTGTAGGTGACATTTTATTTGCTGTAAGAGGGAAAAAAACAGCAGTTCAGCAGACACGGCTACGTTTTCAAGCACGTTAAAGAAAACATGAACTCAGCTGAAAGGTTTTATATGATTCATGGTTGATTACACTTAATGAGGTTAATGTGGGTCAGATAGAGGTCTGGAGCTGTCTAAAGGAGGATCATCTCACCTCCATCATGTGGATACAAGAAATAAGAGCATGTGCAGAAACATGTCAGCCATTTTTTATTTATTTGTGTATTTTTTTATTATTATTATTTTTTTGCTCAGTGAGTGAGTTGTTCTGAGTTATGACAGACGAGGATGCTGAGTCGGTTTGTAGAAAGGAATAAGAATAAGTGAAAGCTTCGTCTTTTTTGTTAGAAAAGGTCGGCTCCACAGCTCCAGCTCCATCTTTTCACATGTCCAAAGATTGTCAACGTTACAAGCTCCTTCTTATCGCGTTTTGACAAAATGTTCTCCATAAATCCCGTTTAGGAATGATCCATCTGACAGATGTGCCACTTCGGAGCAGGTTTTATTGAATGTTGAAGGTATTGGTGCAGTGGGATCACTTTCACTGTGAAGAAAAAAACAAATGACACGAGAAGATGAGAAAAATGACAGCGGAGACTTTTTTTTTTAAACGTTTGTCACACGGATGGATGTCAAAGCTATTGATCTGCTTGTAGCCAAAGCCACACAACTGCTGCTGTACACCAGCAGTTCACTAAAGAAACCCTAAGACTGCATCATCAGGAAACTTTTCTTGAGAAACAAATGAAAACTATCAAAGTTCCATTGATTTTAACAGATCCAATTTTTTGAGGCGAAGTTCTATGGAAAAAGTTATAAACAGCTAATATCTAACCTGCTCCAGATAGCTCTTTTGAATGTGTTCAGTCTGGAGAAAACATCTTTACATATAAAGCACCACCATTAAAGGACTGGAAAACAAAAAGGCAATGAAAACCATCTCAGTTCTAGAAAACCTTAATGTAAATGTATCTATATAACCTGGAAATAGATTGTTTTGTACCTTTTTATACCTTTTGTACCTCGTGGCTTTATGGAATTAAGCAGTTAAAGCTTAATTTTAAATGTTGGGGGCGTGGTTTCGTGTTCTGACCAGAAAATACTGTTAATTCGTCGGATCGGGTGGGGTTCGGAGATGATGGCTATGGGCTGGGGCTGGGTCGGTTCTGATTATTGGACCCGAGTGCAACTCTACAAGTTTGCTCTCCACAACCTATTAGAACTTGGCTGGATCTAATGTAAAGGCATCGTTGATGCCTTTACAATTGTGTTCTTTATACTTCTCATGTGAGCAATTTCACTAATGTTTTCTGTAACCCTGAAAAGATTCCCCATGCCTTCATCGTGCTGTATGTCTGCTCAGGAACAACTCTGTCAAACCCTGGCAGGACGTTGTGGCTTTGGTATGAGGCTGCTCCTTGCTTTAAATTCTAAGAAAACAAGTCACATCAGTGCAAGTAGGGCCCTGCATCATAGATTCTCCACTCAGGACACTAATACATATCATGATCAAGGACCCCTTAACCTGCTGGTACTAAGCGGTCCTCTACTCTCCATCCACTTATAATTTTACCCTAAATATCACCATCATCTGTCTGCACATATTGATAACAGCATTTACCACAAAACAACTACTGTACCGGTACTTTTAAAAGCACAAACCTGTCAATCTGACAAATGACAAAAGTAGCAGTGATTTTTGTACTGTGCAATGGATGATCTATGCATGTTATTTATTTTTTTTTAGGTATCAACCTTTTGACCGCACCTCGTCCTCCTCCCCTTCAGTTAGCAACCATCTATCTGTGGGTTCATCTCATCTGACAGCTCGTTTAAAAAATAAAAAATAAAAAACACTCTGCCAGCTTTGGTTTGCTCTCCAGTAATTGTTTTCAAACTTGTTCAGACAAATATATTCTCTTTTTTATGAGCGCTGCTCTGAAACGTCCTCCCCCGACATGTTAGCAGCTGACCAGGGCCCCAACGCTGTAGGCCACTGAGCTTCAGCCTACATAAGCCCATGTTTTAAGGCGGCCCAGATCATGAAGATAAACCACCACAACCTCTCTACAGATGTTTTATGCATGCTCGGAACTATTGTGGATCCCACTGTGTCCTCATTACATGCTTGAAGACATGACCCTAAAAATAAAATAAAAAAACTTCCATGGTCTGATTGATTTTTTTTTTTTTTATGCTATAACAGAATTTTCATCCAGTGTTTGGGAGGCCTGAATAATTAGGTATCACAAATTTGACAAATATGTAAAGGTTTATAAAATAGCATTTGTCTGAGCCACTATAAAGGTTTAGAGACTGTGACTTGTAGTATTGGTACAACTTTAGCTTTTTTTAAATATTTAGCCATTTCTGTCACTTTTGTCTCATAGAAAACTAATTGAGCTCATTTTACATCCTTCATATCTTTAGAACTGTTCACAGTCTTTTACTGCTCCATTCATATTTTGTTCTGGTTCAGTTTCTTTAAGCTTCTTTGTGCATTTTTTTTTTTTTTTTTCAGCTACTTTGAGCTCATTTCAGCTAGGATTTTTTTTCAGCTGTTTTGTGTTCATTGCAGATTCTTTATGCTAACTAACAATTTTGTGCTTCTTCTAACTTGTTTGTTCTGCTCCTTTTGGCTTATTTGTGCTAGTTTCAGCATTTTCTGCTATTTCAGCTACTATTTAACTGTTTTGTGCTAATTTGAGCTTTTTCAGCTAAATCCACATTTTTTACAGTCGGTCATTTTAACTTTTTTCTGCCTAATTCCGCAAAAATGTGCTCTCTCCACTTCCTTCTGGTAATTTAAGCTTCTTCTTTCTGCCTTTGTATCTACTTTTCAGATGTTTGTTTTTTCTACTTTCAGCCTTTGTCCGATAATTTCCACGTTTTTGTGCTCATTTCTCTAACGTGGTTTTCTTTTTGATTTGTTTAGCTAGTTTAAGCTTGTTCTACATTTTAGCTACCTTTATCCCTTTTAGCTAATCTCAGCTGTTTTCAGATAAATTTAGTTTATTGTTGTAATTTATGCTACTTTCACCCTAACTAACTTCTTTCTGCTAATTTCAGCTTTTTATGTACATTTCAGCTTTTTTCTGTTATTCTCAGCATTCAGCTACTATTTAGCTGTTGTTGCTGCTGCTGCTGCTGCTGCTGCTGCTGCTAATTTTAGTGTATTCAGCTCATTTCAGCTCTTTCTGCTTCTTTCTTGTTGTTTAAGCTTTTTTTTTTTTTTTGCCTTTTCAGATACTTTTTGTGTGTTTTTTGCTAATGTCTGCCTTTTTTAGCTAATTTCCTCATTTTTGTGCTAATTTCTACTTATTTAATTCTAATTCACCAAATGTGTGTTCCTTTTCTGCTAATTTAAGCATGTTAATTTCAGCTACAAGTTAGCATTTTTAGCTAATTCCAGCTGTTTGCTGCATTTTCGCAGGAAATGCAATTTTTCCAGTTATGTATTGTAATTTATGTTTTTGTGAAAGACCTAAGCTCTATGTTGTTTAATATTTGTTTTGCAGCTTTATTGTGTGCACTATCACTTATTTTTCTCCTTCTAGTCTAGGTTGTGTCTCACAAGCCATTTATGAACTCAGGTTGCATAAATAAATTGGAAGATGAAAGCTGTTTCTCCTCACAAAATGGGAGTATTTTTAATTTTATCTGTGTACAATAAAATAGATGGACATGTTCCGTGCATAGAAGACAATATTCCCATATTAAGAGAAACACAGTCTGTTCTGCCCCATAATTGCTGAAAAAAATATATATATAATAATAATGAATCACCAAAACAATTTAAATTTATTTTGAGTCAAAAAATGTGAAAGCCACACAGAACAAAACAATCCATATCCAGCTAAGTCACTGAGTTACTAAATAATAATTATAATTTTTGAGGAGGAACTATCTTGGGGTGTGTGCTATTTATTTTCTTTACTGTTTGTTTGTTTGTTTGTTTGTTTGTTTGTTTGTTTGTTTGTTTGTTTGTTTGTTTAGAAGGGCGCCTGCCCCATCTGCCTAAATAAGTTGGCCTGACTGTCTAATTTGCTCATAACTTTGTCCATATTAGCAGTTACCAGTTCAGTCTGGTCTTTTTTTTTTTTTTTTTCTATTTCTCTAAACAGAAGCTGTTCAAAAAGATGCGTACAGCAGGTAAGATATTACTTGTTTACAACCTCTCTACAGAGCCCTTCTTCAAAAGGTCTTTGCCACTGCCTACAGGAGAGCCGAAGCACGGTGCAAAGTGTATGAAGGGGAAAATTTGGCTGTTCAAGAAGGGCATGTTGCTGTCATAAATAAAGCAAGAACAACACCATGACCCATCGGTATGAAGTACCTGAGGAGAAAGCCTTCTGCCACTGAAAGCCACTGTCACAGCAAATCAATCAGTCCAGGAGAGAGAACAAGAAATGCCACTGAGCAGGAACTGAGTGTAATCATACATCCCCTGAATGGCACAAAAGAGTACACGCCAGAGCGTTGTGTCCCATGGTGTCTCTTCCTTCGCTTTCGATGGAGACACACGTGTCAAGCACAGTGGCACAACTAACACCTGGTTGTATGGAGAATTTTAAATCTAACATGCGCCACAAACAACGAGTCCTTGGAACACAGACTCACCTGCAAAATTTAAAGATTTTTATTGCGTTGTTTCATTTAGATTTGGATTACCAAAGGTAGACTTATAACTGAAATCAAATGCCAGATTTTATATAAATTGTATACATATACAGTATACAGGTAGTCCTCGGTTCCCGACCGAGATCCGTTCCAACGACCCGGTCGGATACTGATTCGGTCGTAAACTGGAACAGCTCCCCCTGGCGGTCGTAAACGCGGATTTTCGGCCGTAA